>CM047509.1:31816671-31826671 GCA_026122265.1 Ammodytes dubius
TTCAGGGCTATTTTGGTCTGAGTCTGAGTGTGTGTGTGTGTGTGTGTGTGTGTGTGTGTGTGTGTGTGTGTGTGTGTGTGTGTGTGTGTGTGTGTGTGTGTGTGTGTGTGTGTGTGTGTGTGTGTGTGTGCTTGCGTACGTGCGTGCATCTGTATGTGTGTGTGTGTGTGTGTGTGTGTGTGTGTGTGTGTGTGTGTGTGTGTGTGTGTGTGTTGTGTGTGTCTTGCGTACGTGCGTGCATCTGTATGTGTATGTGTGTGTGTGTGTGTCTGTGTGTGTGTGTGTGTGTGTGCTTGCGTACGTGCGTGCATCTGTATGTGTATGTGTGTATTGTGTGTGTGTGTGTGTGTGTGTGCTTGCGTACGTGCGTGCATCTGTATGTGTGTGAGTGTGTGTGTGTGTGTGTGTGTGTGTGTGCGTCTGTTAGTGTTATTACACAGCCTAGGCTCTGTAAGAAGCAGAGAGAAGGGGAAAATGATGGAGCGTTGGTTTGGTTTGGTTTGATGGACGGATGGACAGAACATGACAAAGGAGGGATGGAGAGAATGAATGATTTTAAAGGATAATAGTCCCAGAGTGTATACCCCTATACTGGGGTAGATACTGCTGCAATCCTCCAATAAATAAAACACTTATTAAATACTAGTGTAGGTGCAGTAGGCTATAAACTAATCTAAAATTACAATGAAAAAATATACAGTATTAATGGGTCTTTAAAGGGACACTGTGTAACATTTTAAGTAATGTATTAGCTAAAATCAATATCCTCATTCATAAATATGTCCTCATTGGTGTAAAATCACCTCTGCCAATAATCTGAATTATCCTCCTGAGCGGAGAATTACAAATATTAATATTACATTTTGTACATTGAGAAGGCAGGTCTTATGGAGGAATCCATGTTGGTTGGAATGTCATCAGGTGCATTGTTTACAATTTAGAAGTGTTCTTGTCCTTGAAGGCCACTGTAGCTTCTGTTATTATTCGAAAGGGGTGGGGTTACCCAGGGAGCGTTGCATTCTAGAACTTTCTAGAACTTTCTTGATGATGTCATATTACACACTGCACCTTTAAGGGTCTTTTTGACTTTAAAAAAAGAAAATATTGCTGCAGCTCTCTTAAGCTGTTCTCTTATCAATATAAAAATGGCAGCATTAATTAAATGACAGCTTGTGTATTCATTATAAAAAAGAAATTACTGCCTGGGTTTGCACAGCTCCTTTTTTCTTCACAGTAACGGTGATAGTAGCCAAACACCTGGATGGTGCCTTCTCAAATGCGTATGCATGTTCGACGTGTTGGCTCCCTTTATAGGTCCATGCTTGGCTCCTCCATAGGCGATCGCGGTGAAACACTAACCTGTGTGCCGACATTGTTCCAAACGTTTATCACTGTTTTCATAATTCACTTGGAATCCGACGTTATCCCTCAAACGGGATTTGAATGACAGGGGGACGCCTGCAAGCTCCGGTTTCCTGTTGTCTTTCTCCATGCAGTTCGCTCTCTGTTCGAAAGCACTGTATAACATTTTGATTTGCACTACTCATGGACTTTAAAAGAGGGGGGGGGGGGGGGACGCTGCTACTACAACTGCTAATAGTGATGCAAACGGAACACTAGAGCGGAGAGGTGTGTATCTCCTGCTCTGACTGCAGCTGGGAGGGGCTGCAGCTGGGAGGGACTGCTGCTGGGAGGGACTGCAGCTGGGAGGGGCTGCAGCTGGGAGGGACTGCAGCTGGGAGGGACTGCAGCTGGGAGGGGCTGCAGCTGGGAGGGGCTGCAGCTGGGAGGGACTGCAGCTGGGAGGGGCTGCAGCTGGGAGGGGCTGCAGCTGGGAGGGGCTGCTGCGTGAGGACTCGGCCGCCTCTCAGTGCTCTGGGACGGGGGGAGTGGCCGCGGAGTCACCCGCTGGCCGCTGCTCGTTTAGAAGTTAAGAGCGATACATGCTTTAGCGACAGCCAGGGTCTCTAAAAGTCACCATTAACACCAGAAGAAGCGGCTAGATTGGTCGCTGGTCGCAGAGGGGTCTGAAAAGTCGCTAAATATAGCGACAAAGTTGCTAAGTCGCTAAGTCGCTAAGTTGCTAAGTTGCTAACACTGCCTGACCCTCATGCTCACCATGGAGATAAGAGACTCTCAATCGCTGGCTGCTACTGCGCACGTGCGAGCGAGCCGGAGGCTAAATGGTCCGGGGGGAACTCCGACTACAAGTTTTAAGTTCCACACCGCAAAACAAGCCTGTACATTCGCCATACTAACGCTGTGTACGCCACGAACGGACCGCGGTCCACCTCTGTAACACCAAATACGTGCCTGTACCGTCACGGCACGGTACAAATACGTGTATCGTTACACCCCTAACACACACACACAGTCACTGCAGTCACACCAGTCCCAATAAAGACACGCTGAAAAAAATTATCTAGTATTAATACAAGGGCTGGGTATCGTCAAGGACTTCGCGATACGATACGTATCACGATACACTGGTCACGATACGATATATCACGATATATCAGATATATTGCGTATCTTGATATATCACGATATATTGCGATATTCCATAAACAAGTTTCCTTGTCAAACATAACAGCACAATATATTGATAATTGCACGGACAAATGAAGTCAAAACTATTTCATTCACAACTTCCTTTACTATTTTCTTCCTTTTTTTTTGGTTTTGGCAAATGATCAAACTGCAGCTGCCATAACATCAAAATAACAAATGCAATTCACTCTTGTACTAACTGTACAGGACACAATGCAAATTAAAACACATCAGTGTGCTTTTGTGACACAGTGAATCTTAAGTGTTCTAAACAAAACATATTTAACTTCAATAGTCAGTATCCTAGAGGCTCAGAGGCCTGTTTCAGGTAGCTGGTTTTGAGGCAACCCAGGGTTTGTTCGCTCTGAGTTGGTGGAAACTCTAGGTTTTCCGTTTCAGGAAGCAGGTTCAGCGCAACCGAGAGTCAGTTACTGCGGCAACATACGCCATGGGTCTAACCTGCTGGATAGGTGGTTAGACCTACCCTGAGTTTGTTTTCACTTTACGCTGCAGCTCCGACTGAAGAAAGAGTCACTGTCACACGCGTCCCTGTACAGTTTGAAGCAAAATCACTCTATAGAAATCTCCATCGGGATGTTTTTATCATTTCCTGATGATTTTACATTTGACCGATCATTTATCTGATCAGTAGCCTTGTTCTCAGCCCTCGGTCCGTTCATATAGGCGGCCACCTTACACATCGTGACATGCTCTACATTCAGATTAATAAACCTATTTGTATTGTATGCTTTTTAACGTCTGTACCACTGAACAGATTTATGTCAGGTGGATTCATGTAACGCTGCGGCTGCACGCGATCGTTACTGTTCACTTGTGCGATCCTAAAGTCACAGACGAGCCTCGTATGAATATAAACATTATATAATAATTTCACCTAATGTGTCTGTTTACTGCACAGTATTAGGCTATAGCTTGCCAACATATTATACAGCGAATATAAAACACTGTCAGTAATGCTGTGCCACGCCAGCTTTATTCTTTACTGCTGATATGCGTAACTTTTTAAAATAGACTATGGCTTCTCATATGGAAGCGAAATTATTCTCTTGACAAAAAAAAGTTTGCTCTGTTTTTTTCTGAATTGCAGAGGAGATTAGATCAGAGTTATGAGACAATATCCCGTTAATTCTTCTCCATAAGCTCATTCGTTAATATTTATAACTCTAGTGGGAGGAGCGGAGATTTCTTTTTTCTTTTTTGAGAAGTGGAGAAGTGGGAGGATCACGCATTTGTTTCTTCTGTTTCCATGGTGAATCATGTTATCAGCGATCCATTGACGATGGCTTTTACGCACACGCTCCACCCAGAGTGAACACGCTCAGAGTTGATAAACCCAACGCTGATCCACTGTTCTGAAACCGAAAACCCAGAGTTACTCATCAACCCTGCGCTGAGTTGACCAACTCAGAGCGCAGGATTAAACTCAGAGTATGTAAAACAAGCTACCTGAAATAGGCCTCAGGCCTCACAGCAGACATGGGTTTGAATCTGACCCGTGGTTGTTCTCTGCATTTCTTTCCCTCTCTGCCCCATTTCATATCTGTGTCTCTGCACTGTCAATAAAGCCTTGAAAAGCAAAAAAAAAAAAAATCATAAAAAAATGAATTAAAAAAATATCGATTTTTAATTGTAAAAATCGATACTGATATCGCGAAACTAAGTATCGCGATATTTCGATTTTTTGACACAGCCCTAATTAATACACATCCTAGCCTCTGTAAACGGGCATGTTTCTAGCTACTTTGGGGCCCCTTTAAATATTTACATACCAGTTACTTAGCGCACACACACACACACACACACACACACACACACACACACACACACACACACACACCACACACACACACACACACACACACACACACACACACACACACACACACACACATACACACACACACACACACACACACACACACACACACCCACAGCTAAAGAGTGGGAGGTTTGTTATAGGGCCTGTCACTCAACACACCTACGACCTTTGACCTTTAAAACAACCGGCCAGTTTGTTTTATTGGCTCAGAGTGTGTCATCAGTGTGTGTGTGTGTGTGTGTGTGTGTGTGTGTGTGTGTGTGTGTGTGTGTGTGTGTGTGTGTGTGTGTGTGTGTGTGTGTGTGTGTGTGTGTGTGTGTGTGTGTGTAAACAAGTCTGACTGCTGGGGTCAGGGAGGACGGTGTGTGTGTGTGTGTGCCTGTGTGTGTGTGTGCGTGTGTGTGTGTGTGTGTGTGTGTGTGTGTGCCTTTGTGTGTGTGTGTGTGTGTGTGTGTGTGCCTGTGTGTGTGTGTGTGGTGTGCCTTGTGTGTGTGTGTGTGTGTGTTGTGTGTGTGTGTGTGTGTGTGTGTGTGTGTTTTGGAGACGTTGCAACAGAGGAAGTTGGTGGTATTTGGTGTCATCCATCATGTGTGACGCACTGAAACCTCCTCTCATACAATAACACACACACACACACACACACACACACACACACACACACACACACACACACACACACACACACACACACACACACGCACACACACACGCACACACACACACACACACACACACACACATACACACACACACACACACACACACAGGCTCTGATGAAATACTGCATTCTGATTGGTTCATCACAGTGTTCTACATTCTGTCGGTTTAAATTATGTCGACAGTTAAAGGTGCAGTGTGTAATATGACATCATCAAGAAAGTTCTACAAAATTCTAAATTTTAAACAATGCACCTGATGACATTCCAACTATGACACTTTCAAGATGGCGGCACTAGGCCTTGGTCCAAGATATGCAGAAATATGGGCATATATGAGACCCTTTCTAAGCGAAAAAAATAATAATTGAAAAAAAAAATTCAGCTATTATGCACTAAATTAAATGTACTTATGGATATTATAATTACTTTCTACAAAATCTGCTAGGAAATAAAACCCAAAATTCTACACACTGCAGGTTTAAGGATAATTTACTGTTACTAAATATGGATGGGTGAGCGTATACCCATGACAAAGGCAGAAAGAAAAACTATTTAAAAATAGCATTCTTTTACAATGATGGTCTCGTTTGCTGTTACATGTAATTCATGATCATCAGAGGAAAAATGAGACTGTTTCAGAAATATTTAAAAAGTTCCTCGTAGAGACTTTTAATAACTTGTGTTTTGAATAATTCCAGGATGAAAACACACACAGGCCCTCTCTGTTTATTACAGCTGCAGACAGACAGAGTGTTTATCTGTGTGTGTGTGTGTGTGTGTGTGTGTGTGTGTGTGTGTGTGTGTGTGTGTGTGTGTGTGTGTGTGTGTGTGTGTGTGTGTGTGTGTGTGTGTGTGTGTGTGGTGTGTGTGTGTGTGTGTGTGTGTGGTGTGTGTGTGTGTGTGTGTGTGTGTGTGTGTGTGTGTGTGTGTGTGTGTGTGTGTGTGTGTGTGTGTGTGTGTGTGTGTGTGTGTGTGTGTGTGTGTTGTGTGTGTGTGTGTGTGTGTGTGTGTGTGTGTGTGTGTGTGTGTTGAATAGCTAACATGATATGACGCAGTCAAATGGTGTAATACTGCACCAAGCTCAAATTTGAATAACATGGGACCACCATGACTTTGAGCAAATGTAAAAATATAAAATTGAACATTGCTCACACATGAACAGCCAGCAACACACACACACACACACACACACACACACACACACACACACACACACACACACACACACACACAGAGATAAACAGACACATATACACACACTCGCAGACAGACAGACAGACAGACAGACAGACAGACAGACAGACACACAGACACACACAAACACACGCACACACATACACACACACACACACACACACAGAAAGCGCACTTCATAAGAAAATCATTAAAAGTCGCTGTCATGTTTCGCAAAATGTTAAACCTAACCCAGCTGTCTTTGTACATTAGGGAAAACAGAATAGGTCGTGCTAAAGATGGAATTACAAACAGCACAGTCTGTGTCCCGTAATGTCAATATTTGCTTGTTATTTGTTTGAGGAAAAATATGTGTGTGTGTGTGTGTGTGTGTGTGTGTGTGTGTGTGTGTGTGTGTGTGTGTGTGTGTGTGTGTGTGTGTGTGTGTGTGTGTGTGTGTGTGTGTGTGTGTGTGTGCATGTGTGCGTGTGTGTGTGTGTGTGTGTGTGTGTGCGTGTGTGTGTGTGTGTGTGTGTGTGTGTGTGCATGTGTGCGTGTGTGTGTGTGTGTGTGTGTGTGTGCGTGTGTGTGTGTGTGTGTGCGTGTGTGTGTGTGTGTGTGTATATCTGGTGCCCATCCGATATCACAGTAGAACACACAGTACGGAACATTCTTCTCAGGTTGCCTAGAGAACCGGCAATCGCTGACGGAGCAACTTAAGAGATAACATGAGCCTTCTAAAAGAACACACACACACACACACACACACACACGCACGCACACACACACACACACACACACACACACACACACACACACGCACACACACACAAGCGCACGCAAGCGCACGCACACAAACAAAAGACAAAACAAAGTAAACAACGAACATGGCGTACTCTACTTAACAGGTTTATTTATTTTATTTTTTTTAAGATTTTTTTTTGGCATTTTTATGCTTTATTGATAGTGTAGAGACAGAGTTGAAATGGGGCAGAGAGGGGAGTGACATGCAGAGAACGACCGCGGGCTGGAATTGAACCTGGGTCTGCTGCTGGGCCCGGCCCAGGGGGGGACGCCCTACCTACTGATCTAAGGGCGCCCCCACTTAACAGGTTTCTAAGGACATTGTTTAAACTAAAGGTAAATGTTAAGCAGGAAATAGAAAGTCAACGAGGTGTGGGGATCAGTTCTTTAAACAGGGAACTGGGGCGGCAGTGGTGAAGTGTGTAGGGAGATTGCCTCTGGAGTGCAGGGTCGGAGGTTCGATTCCTCGCATCCCCGCCACATGTCGAAGTGTCCCTGGGCAAGACACTGAACCCCAAATTGCTCCCGATGGTTCAGAAAGCGCCTTGCATGACAGCTACTGCCATCGGTGTTTGAGTGTGTATATAAAATGTAAAAATATGTAGAGCGCCTTGTGACCCTGGTCTGTGAAGGGCGCTATATAAATAAAGCTTACTTACTTACTTACTAACCAGGGATAGATATATTTAAGCAATATCACATGAGAGGGAGCATGTTGTCGCTCTATATCAGCACTGCTGTGATTCGGTCGTAGGTACGACACACACATAGACACACACACACACACACATACACCCCTAGACACACACACACACACACACAGACAGACAGACAGACAGACCCACTCCCCACACCCCCCCCCCCCCACACTGACCGTGGAAGGTGCGGTTCCACATCCTCTTGGTGACGACCCTGCCCGGCGGCCGCCCCCCGGACAGCGACATGGTTTCATTCAGAGCCTGGGCGTAAAGCATCACGCCATCATAGAACCCACCAGCTATTATGTTCATCTGATAGAGAGATAGAGAGAGAGAGAGAGGGAGAGAGGGAGAGAGGGAGAGAGGGCGAGAGAGAGAGAGGGAGAGAGGGAGAGAGGGAGAGAGGGAGAGAGGGAGAGAGGGAGAGACATGGTTTCATTCAGCACCTGAGCATACAGCATCACACACCGTCATAGAACCCACCAGCTATTATGTTCATCTGGAAGCAAAGGAATAATAAGACATTTAGATAGATAGAGAGAGAGACAGACAGACAGACAGACAGACAGACAGACAGACAGACAGACAGACAGACAGACAGACAGACAGACAGACAGACAGACAGACAGACAGACACTGTGACCGTTAACCATTTGATTGCCTTAACTTTAGAATAACAAAAGGCAGAAGACAGCGGTAACCATAGGGAAGATGAGACGAAACCACATGAAACATTATAAAAATAGAATTAATTGGGCGCACACCTGCAGTGACAACTCGTATGACTATTATGTTGAAGAATAAAAAATAAGGAAAACTAAGACTAAGAATTTTTTAATATATACAGTATACACAAGCCCGAAATTATTCATACCCCCTGGCAAATTTTGACTTAAAGGGGCAGTGTGTAATATGACATCATCAAGAAAGTTCTACAAAGTTCTAGAATGCAACGCTCCCTGGGTAACCCCAACCCTTTTGAATAATAACAGAAGCTACAGTGGCCTTCAAGGACAAGAACAATTCTACATTTTAAACAATGCACCTGATGACATTCCAACTATGACACTTTCAAGATGGCGGCACTAGGCCTTGGTCCAAGATATGCAGAAATATGGACTTATATGAGGCCCTTTCTAAGGGAAAAAAATTACTCAAAATTTTTTTTCAGCTATTATGCACTAAATCAAATGTACTTATGGATATTATAATTACTTTCTACAAAATCTGCTAGGAAATAAAACCCAAAATTCTACACACTGCAGGTTTAGGAAGGGTATGAATAATTTTGGACGTGCCACTTTTTTGTTCAAATGTAAATAAAAGCTGAAAAATATTTTTTTTCCCACAATGATGCCTCTTGTACATCGTCTTATTATCTTCTGGGAGAAGCCTGTGTCATTTCCAATCAAGAAAAAAAGCTTGTTGGTTTCATAAAAGTAACTTTAAACCTGCAGTGTGTAGAATTTTGGGTTTTATTTCCTAGCAGATTTTGTAGAAAGTAATTATAATATCCATAAGTACATTTAATTTAGTGCATAATAGCTGAACATTTTTTTTTTAATTATTATTTTTTTCCTTAGAAAGGGTCTCATATATGTCCATATTTCTGCATATTTTGGACCAAGGCCTAGTGGCCGCCATGTTGAAAGCGTCATAGTTGGAATGTCATCAGGTGCATTGTTTAAAATTTAGAATTGTTCTTGTCCTTGAAGGCCACTGTAGCTTCTGTTATTATTCTAAAGGGTTGGGGTTACCCAGGGAGAGTTGCATTCTAGAACTTTGTAGAACTTACTTGATGATGTCATATTACACACTGCACCTTTAAGTCATAATTTGCCAGGGGGTATGTATGAATAATTTGGGGCTTGACTGTGTGTATTTATGTATATACTGTATAACTTTAAGTCAACATGTATTAGAATAACAGCAGGCAGAACACAGCGGTAACCATAGTGAAGATAAGATGAAACAGCATGAAACATTATAAAAATAGAATTAATTGGGCGCACACCTGCAGAGTTTAAGTAGAACATCTCAGAGGATCTCAGGAATAGAGTTTTGATGTTGCACATTTGTCTGGGGACAGCTATACATTCATATAAAATAAATTTGAGCTCCATCGGTCCACCGTGAGGCAAATCATCTACAAATGGAGAGCTTTAAGAGTGACTGAACATCTGCCTAGAAGTGGACTTCCTTCAAAAATATCCTCAAACGCCACAAGAATGATCAAATTCCTTCGTGATTTTTCTCTACTTATGACATCTATTGCA
>CM047509.1:31829171-31834171 GCA_026122265.1 Ammodytes dubius
ATTTCCAATTTCTTCTATCGTTTTCTAGAAACAAGGGGTAGCACAACTTCCACACTGGCTCAACTCATCCCACTCTCCCCTACTGTATATATTTTTTACTGTAGGCAGATATATCCATACTATTTAGTATGCCAGAAAAAGATTTAGGATGTCCCAATACATGCACGTCAAATTGTAGTATGCTGAAAAATACATAAATGCCCCACTAACTCCACTAGCATTTTGGAGTATTCGTCTTTATTCTTGACATTTCTCGACATAATGAAAAAAAATCTTCCTTATCTGATTTTTTTCCTCTCCTGTCTGTGGCCCTAAAACTCTTCTGTACTTTAGTATGTAGTGTAGTAAAAAGAAAGAGATTTTAACGCAGGGTCGTGATTAAACACCCCCCCCCCCCCTCCATAGAGTCTCAGTCCTCTTCACAGCAGACCCGGGTTAGAATCCAGCCCGGGTCGTCCTCTGCATGTCATTCCCCTCTCTGTCTGTCTGTCTGTCTGTCTGTCTGTCTGTCTGTCTGTCTGTCTGTCTCTCTGTCTGTCTCTCCTCTTCACAGCAGACCCGGGTTAGAATCCAGCCCGGGTCGTTCTCTGCATGTCATTCCCCTCTCTGACACATTTCATCTCTGTCTCTCCACACACTGTCTAATAATAATAAAAGCAAAAATTCTAAAAAACTATCTTAAAAAAAAATATATATAACACACACACACACACACACACACACACACACACACACACACACACACACACACACACACACACACACACACACACACACACACACACACACACACAAACACACACACACACACACACACACACACACACACACACACACACACACACATTTATTGCAAACTATTAAACAGTAAACATGTTGTTCTCTTATGAATCGGAAATTAAATGTTCACGGAATTCCTTGATTGCATTTGGGAGAGGAAAGAGGAAGTGGAGTGATTGCGCGATGCCTTAAACACACACACACACACACACACACACACACACACACACACACACACACACACACACACACACACACAGACAGACAGACAGACAGACAGACAGACAGACACACACATTCCCTGCGTTCCAAATCACATACTCTTTCTTTTTACTACACTGCATACTAAAGTACAGAAGAGTTTTGGGGCCACAGACAGGAGAGAAAACACAATCAGATAAGGAAGATTTTTGTCGAGAAATCTCAAGAATAAAGACTAAAATGCTATTGGAGTTAGTGGGGCATTTATGTATTTTCAGCATACTACCTGCATGTATTGGGACATCCTAAATCTTTTTTTCTGGCATACTATATAGTGGGGAAGTATGGGGATTGGAACGCAGGGACTGACACACACACACACACACACACACACACACACACACACGCACACGCACACACACTCTCTCTCTCTCTCTCACACACCCCCCCCCCACACACACGCACAACGCACACACCACACACACACACACAACCCCCCCCCCCCCACACACACTCACTCACACACACACAACACCCCCCCACACACACACACACAACCCCCCCCCCCACACACACACACACACACAATCCCCCCCCCAAGTACTCCCCCCCCCCACACACACACACACACACACACACACAACCCCACCCCCACCACCTCTCCCCACACAGACAGGAGAGAAAACACAATCAGATAAGGAAGATTTTTGTCGAGAAATCTCAAGAATAAAGACTAAAATGCTATTGGAGTTAGTGGGGCATTTATGTATTTTCAGCATACTACCTGCATGTATTGGGACATCCTAAATCTTTTTTTCTGGCATACTATATAGTGGGGAAGTATGGGGATTGGAACGCAGGGACTGACACACACACACACACACACACACACACACACACACACGCACACGCACACACACTCTCTCTCTCTCTCTCACACACCCCCCCCCCACACACACGCGCACACGCACACACACACACACACACAAACCCCCCCCCCCCACACACACTCACTCACACACACACAACACCCCCCCACACACACACACACACACACAACCCCCCCCCCCCACACACACACACACTCACTCACTCACACACACACACACACAATCCCCCCCCCAAGTACTCCCCCCCCCCACACACACACACACACACACACACACAACCCCACCCCCACCTCTCCCCACACACACCCCCCCCCACACACAACCCCCCCCCCCACACACACAACCCCCCCAGCCCCACCCCCCTCACACACACATAACCCCCCCCCCACACACACCCCCAGTACCCCCCCCCCCACACACACACCTGGAAGGCCTCCTTTGCGATGGCGTCCTCCGGGTCCCCCCTGGCCCACGGTCGTCCCTGCTTGTTGTTCAGACTTTCTCCAAACACGTCGATGTAGAAGAAGACGTATTGCTCATGGGGCAGGGCAGCCCGCCGGAACTCAACCATCAACCGCCTGAACACGTCCGGGGGGCAGCACACAAACATCACTGCAAAGTAGGGGAGAAAGGGTGGAAGTTTTTATTTTTATTTATATTTAGATGCAGTTTATTCGTTTGTGATTGTTTGTGGGTCTTGATGTTTTTTGTTTTTGTTTTGTTTGCTTGGTTTTGGTAATTGTTTTCTTTATATATATATATTTTTTTTTTTATATATTTTTTTTGTTTATATGTAACCTGGAGAGGTCACTCGATAAGCCCATTCGGGTTTCTGACCTCTCCAGCACATACTCTTTTAATCTTTACATGTGTTAATGTATTTGTTGAGTGTGTTGAGTGTGTGCAAATAAATAAATAAATATATATAGATATTGTATGTTTATAATTGTAAATGTATAATAACTAGGGCTGTCAAATTAACGCGTTAATTTCGATTAATTAATCACAGAAAAATGAACGCGATTAAAAAAATGTATGCAATTGTTGTGGAGACAGAAGTTACGAGACAGGGAGAGCCAGAGAGAGAGAGAGAGAGAGAGAGAGAGAGAGAGAGAGAGAGAGAGAGAGAGGGAGAGGGAGAGGGAGAGAGAAACAAACTGTAGTAGGCCATACAGCTGTTTATAAACAGGTATAAAAGTGTGGGATTTTTTGTTTACCAACACGGCGGATGCGTGCGCAGCTTATATGCAGAAAGCACATGGTTGCCATGGTTACCCGTTTAGTTATATTGCAGTTGTGGTGTTTTTTATAGGTCTATGGTGTTAAATAGCGATGTTGTCAGCTTACTAAAAACAGTTTATCAGCGAGTGATAACATTGGTTATGCTTAAACATTAACAATATTGAACGGGATACGTCTTAATGACCCATACGCGTTGCCGGCAGTTGAGCTATAAATAATGAGAAGAAATGGCCCCGACGACTTCCGTGTCCGGACTACTGTAGGCTACTAAAGCTAGCTAGCACATGTCGACCCCACTCGGTATTCGTTTATTGATTTTTCCTAAATGATATGATTTAGCCTACTTACCGGCTACAAGTGTAAACCCCTACTGCCTAGTCAAACCATAGAGTCAAATACAAGGGAAGAGGACGGAGATGTATAACGTCTGGGTCATTGTAAATAAGCCTCCATTGCTTTCCATTGCTATAGCCTCGTCTCCGGTCACTGTCCTTATTGTAAACATTTCACCACTCATTTATGTAATTATACAGCGGTGCATTTGGGCATTTACTAGCTTTATCACCATTCAAACAAAAAATAAACGGTTTGTGCATCCAACAGCACAACAAGACATGATTGTCGCTAGTGTCTCTCTGGTCTCTTTCTGCGGCGGACATGCGCAGTAGAGCGGGGAGTGACGCGGTGTGACGTAGACTGGAAAGGGGTCTATAGAGACAGTGCATGAAATAGGCCACGCCCATCTTGGGGGAAAACATTGAACAGCGCTCCATCCACTTTGTATTGAAGGAGACCTGTCTTCTGCAAACAAACTTAATTAAAATGTAATCGAACATCCATTTAAGAAAACAACGTTACTTTCTTTAAAGCCACGACTCTTGTTTGTCTATATGAGCTGTTTTTGTGAAAAATAATTGAGTAGTTTTCAATATTGAGGTGTTTTTGTCCGGTCGGACCGGGTCGGACCCATCGTGGGGGAGACCGTTGAAAACCGTTTCCATTCACTTTGTATTGAAGGAGACCTGTCTTCTGCAAACAAACTTACTTAAAATGTAATCGAACATCCATTTAAGAAAACTACGTTACTTTCTTTAAAGCCACGACTCTTGTCTGTCCATACGAGCTGTTTTTGTGAAAAATTATTGAGTAATTTTCAATATTGAGGTGTTTTTTTCCCGTCCGTGAGGGTTAGCCTATGGTTAGCCTACAGCAGAAGGCTAACATTAGCCTAGCATTCAGCATACATTAGTCAAGAGTTTTGTCTCGATATTGAAAATTACTCAATACTTTTTCACCAAAACAGCTCGTATAGACAGACAAGAGTCGTGGCTTTAAAGAAAGTAACGTGTATTTGTGAAAGTCATGTCGTATTACGTTTTTTATTAAGTTTGTTTGCCGAATACGGGTAGCATTCAATATAAAGTGAATGGAGCGCTGTGAATTGTTTTCCCCCACGATGGGCGTGGCCTCAGATTATGACGCGTTATGCACTGTCTCTATAAGTATAGAGACAGTGCATGAAATAGGCCACGCCCATCTTGGGGGAAAACATTGAACAGCGCTCCATCCACTTTGTATTGAAGGAGACCTGTCTTCTGCAAACAAACTTAATTAAAATGTAATCGAACATCCATTTAAGAAAAAAACGTTACTTTCTTGAAAGCCACGACTCTTGTTTGTCTATATGAGCTGTTTTTGTGAAAAATAATTGAGTAGTTTTCAATATTGAGGTGTTTTTGTCCGGTCGGACCGGGTCGGACCCATCGTGGGGGAGACCGTTGAAAACCGTTTCCATTCACTTTGTATTGAAGGAGACCTGTCTTCTGCAAACAAACTTACTTAAAATGTAATCGAACATCCATTTAAGAAAACAATGTTACTTTCTTT
>CM047509.1:31844171-31846671 GCA_026122265.1 Ammodytes dubius
ACACACCCACACACACACACACACACACACACACACCTACACACAACACACACACACACACACACACACACACACACACACACACACACACAAACACACAGACACACACACACACACACACAACACACACACACACACAACACACACACACACATATCCCTAATAAGGACATAGTGTGTTTGCTGAGCAGGAGACTCTAAAGTGTCTGATTTCTGTAATTTTTATTTGGTCACAGCAGCCTGAACTCTGCAATCAACTTGAAGTGTGTGTGTGTGTGTGTGTGTGTGTGTGTGTGTGTGTGGTGTGTGTGTGTGTGTGTGTGTCGTGCGTGCGTGCGTGCGTGCGTGCGTGCGTGCGTGCGTGCGTGGTGCGTGCGTGCGTGCGTGCGTGCGTGCGTGCGTGCGTGCGTGCGTGCGTGCGTGCGTGCGTGCGTGCGTGCGTGCGTGCGTGCGTGCGTGCGTGCGTGTGTGTGTGTGTTGTGTGTGTTGAGAGATGAGGTCATCCCATCTGAACCCACAGAATGTTTTCAATTTGATATCAGTGTTCTCGGCTCTGAGATTCCTGCACATTAATATTTAACTAATGCCAGATGGACACACACACACACTCTTTCTGTGTTGTGTGTGTGTGTGTGTGTGTGTGTGTGTGTGTGTGTGTGTGTGTGTGTGTGTGTGTGTGTGTGTTGTGTGTGTGTGTGTGTGTGTGTGTGTGTTGTGTGTGTGTGTGTGTGTGTGTGTGTGTGTGTGTGTGCATTCAGATTAAAACTGTTCAATTTGAACCCTGCACACTTTCTTTCTGCGTTCCAAATCTCATACTCTTTCTTTTCTCTACTCTACATACTACATCTGATCATAAACAGTATCTAGTTAACATGTAGTATGCAGTATGCTACAATTGGGACATACTTTAACTTATTTATTTCATCCTAACATGGCTCCTTGATCTTGCCTCTTGCTTATATATCCGTCTCATCGCTGGTTGTTTTTCACTGGGAGGCTCAGTCCATGTGATGTAACTTCTGCTGCAGTGGATTGTGGGTCAGAACCTCCATAAAGCTGCTGGTTTCAACACTAAAAAAAATCACCACCGGATGTAGTAGGACATCTGGGTATTTTTCAGCATGCTGCATCTGACATCATGTATTAGAACATCCTAAATCTTTTTCTACCAAACTAAACAGAAGAGAGAGATTTTTCATAATTTTATATTCCTTTTAAACCTCCTATACGAGGAACTTTTAAAATATTTCTGAAACAGTCTCATTTTTCCTCTCATGATCATAACTTACATGTAACAGCAAACGAGACCATCAGTGCAAAGAAAGAATGCTATTTTTATATAGTTTATAGTTTTTCTAAATGCCTTTGCTCTGGTCTGAATCCCCGCCAACTCAGACCAATCGGTTCACAGCAGACGGGGAAAGCCTGGTTGCGTTCCGAATCTCATACTCTTTCTTTTTTCTATTCTACATACTACATCCGACGATAAAAAAGAATCTAGTTAGGATGCAGTAGGCATACTATTGGGACATACTTTACTCTCTTATTTCATCAACATTGCGCCTTGATCTTGCCTCTTGCTTTTATATCCGTCGCATCCCCGTTTGTTTTCATATGGAGGCTTCGTCGATGTGACGTCACTTCACGTGCGCATTGGATTGTGGGTCAGAATCGCCCAAATAGGATGCACTTTTCAACGCTAACAATCTTGGCCGCATGAAGTAGGACATCCGGGTACTTCTAACCATCCTAAATCTGGCCACAAGAATTGGGACATCCTAAATCTTTTTTCTACCAAACTAAATAGTAGAAAGTATGCGATTCGGAACGCAACCCCTGTGTTTATGAACGCTACTAAATCACAGCTGAACATTTATTTTCGACCATTTTTTTCTATAAGCTCATTGAGACACACAACTATTGATTTTATAAAGAGATTTTTTTTAACCATTTTAGACCATGTTCACAGAGGGTTTAATATGAAAGCACACACACACACTCTCACACACACTCACACACACACACACACACACCACACACACACACACTCCCTCTCTTTATCTTGTTTTTCTTGGTCTTTTGTCAGCATGTGAAAGGAAACCAGACACACACACACACACACTAACACACACACACACACACACACACACACACACACACACGCACACACACACACACACACACACTGCGATGGTTGGATAAATGTACCATTACCCCTCCTTCAGTGCTCCTTATCTGTCATTAAACCTCTTCACATGAATTACAGCATCATGTAACCTGGACAACAACTGGAGATTTAAAGGTGCAGTGAGTGAATAATGGATTGGATTTATATAGCGCTTTATTTCTCTGTGACTCAAAGGGAGGGAGAGAGGGAGAGATGGAGGGAGGAGGAGGGAGGGAGAGAGAGAGAGAGAGAGAGAGAGAGGGAGGGAGAGAGAGAGAGAGGGAGGGAGGGAGGGAGGGAGGGAGGGAGAGAGAGAGAGAGGGAGGGAGGGAGG
>CM047509.1:31856671-31861671 GCA_026122265.1 Ammodytes dubius
ACCCCACACACACACACACACACACACAGAACGCTTGTTGTCAAAATCAGTGAATATCTCCTCATGATCCGCTTACCTGCTGCACTGTGTGTGCACTGAAATCAAAATCCAGTGTTAATACACAGCCTAGGCTCTGTGAACTGGCATGTAAACAAAGGGAGCCCTCCATACTGTAGCTATTAACCTGCTCCTTTACAGAGCCTAGGCTGTGTATTGACACAGTATAGACAGGTAGCGGATCATGAGGAGATATGCACTGATTTTGACAAAAAGGGATTTTGACAACAAGCGTTCTCCAGAATCACTGACTACACCTTTACAGTAATTGATGGTTAGACCTGAGTTGTAGTGAATCATGTTTGTCATGTATGTGTTCTGTTTGTTTTTGTGTTGGTGCAAGGGAAGACTTTTGTGTGTAATAAAAAAAATAATAATTTAAAAACACACACATGTAAAAAATAAAATAAAAATAAATAAATAAATAATATAATTAATAAATAAAACATTAAAAAAATATTAAATTATTTGAAAAAAAAAATCAATTAAAATTTTAAATAAATATATTAAAAAAATTGCTAAAAATAAATGAATAAAATAAAATAAAAATATTAAAAAAAGTTGCCCACTCACCCCTGCCGTCGTTCTGTATGTCCGACAGTAGTGAGTCATGTATTTGTTCTGTTTGTTTTTGTGTTGGTGGAAGGGAAGGCTTTTGTGTGTAATAAAAAAATAAAAAAAATAATAATAACAATAATATTAAAATAAAATTTAAAAACATTAAAAAAATTAAAAAATAATTAAAAAATTAAACAAATATAGATAAAAAGTAATTTGAAAAAAAATGTAATAAAACATTTAGATAAATATATATTAAAAAAATGTGCCCACTCACCCCTGCCGTTTATTAATAATTTATTTAATTTAAAAACACAAACATGTAAAAAAAAAAATTAAGTAAATAAAACATTTAAAAAATTAAAAATTATTTGAAAAAAAATTAAATTAAAATTTTAAATAAAAAAATAAAAAAATTGCTAAAAAAAAATAAAAAAAAATAAAATAAAAATATATAAAAAAAAGTTGCCCACTCACCCCTGCCGTTTATTAATAATTTATTTAATTTAAAAACACAAACATGTAAAAAAAAAAATTAAGTAAATAAAACATTTAAAAAATTAAAAATTATTTGAAAAAAAATTAAATTAAAATTTTAAATAAATAAATAAAAAAAAATTGCTAAAAAAAATTGCTAAAAAAAATAAAATAAAATATTAAAATAAAGTTGCCCACTCACCCCTGCCATCGTTCTGTATATCCGACAGTATCTGGGAGTAGTTGACAGGGGGCTTGTTCTCCTCAAAGACTCGGTCGACCAGTGTGATGTTAATGCTCTTCAGCTCCGTGTACAACCCTTCCACCGCAAAGTAGCACGGCCGGTCGTCCATCTTGTTATCGTTTAAACACCAACATCACGTGCTCCCGCCAGCCGAAATGCTCACATATCCTCAACGCGAACTTCCCCAGCTTTTTGTGCGTGGGCCCCGTGTTAGTGATGGATGGATACACCCCTCCGTAGAAAGCAACCGCCGGCGCCCCCGCAGTCACCATCGGGACGTCCCAATGCGTGGTGAACAGACCGACAGGCGAGGACGTATATGAGCATCCGGGGCCTATGAAAGCCCAGGGGTCGTATGCTAGTTTTAAGTCCACGGCCATTAAGGGCGCGACCGATTCCGAGCATATGCCGCTCTTGTCTTCGCTGTTTTTGAACTCGTAGGTCAAGAGGTGGTCCGGTAAGAGCGTGGGGTCCGCGTTGATTTGTTTTACGGCCCGTACTAAAACAGGTCCGATTCGAGGCCACGCCCAGGGGTAGTCCGTGTTGCTTTGGGGCAGGATGATAGCTAGCGTGATGTTGTTTTTGTTTTTGTTTTGGCCGTGTGTGTGTTCGCGTGTGTGTGAGGAGGGGCCTCTCTTGTGTCGGGAGAGGCGTGGGTTAGCCGAATTTAGCTGCAGAAGCATTAGAAAGGCCAGCAGGACAAGGGGGGTATTATTCTTCAAATGGGACATTGTCTCTAGATTCTGTCTTTAGTTGAAGAAAGGGAAAGGCAGAGGTAGAGCTGGTCGGGACAGCTGGCTTTATGATTTCCTCCAAACCGATTTTCTGTGGATAGAAAAACAAACATAGACACAGATTAAACACATATTATTACTATTACACTATCATAGCAATTATTATCAAAGCAACCAGTGGAACACAGACAGACAGACGGGCAGACGGACACACAGACAGACAGACAGACAGACGGACACACAGACAGACAGACAGACAGACACAGACAGACACACAGACAGACAGACACACACTCTGACTATCTATTCCAACTCTTTTTTAAATATAATTTATTGTCAATTTCTGCAATATGTGTCAGACATACAGAGAAGAATCAAAATTATTCAAAGATATTCTCTGCGACACACCCTCACTCACTCACTCACTCACTCACTCAATCACACACACACTCACTCACACACACACACACTCACACACACACACTCACACACACACACACACACACACTCACTCACACACACACACACTCAGACCCACTCACTCACACACACAGGGCTGCTGCTGCATGATGATAATAGGTGTGTTTAAACTGCTACAAAGCGTATATATCAGCATGCTACACGGCCCTGATAAATGCTGTGTTCTGATTGGTCAATTAGGGGCAATCTACAGTCCGTTATTTCTCGATAACGCCCGGCTATTACGGATAATAATAATCATTATTTGCCATTACCTCATTGTTAACACACAGCCTGGGCTAGTGTGAACCGGTATGTGAACAAAGGGGGCCATCGTAGCTATAGCAACATGCCCGTTTACAGACCCTAGGCTGGGTATTAAATGTACATTGGATTTCTTTTCAGCGCACACACCACACACACACACACACACACACACACACACACACACACACACAGTACGGACAGGTAGCAGATCATGAGGAGATATTCACTGATTTTGACCAAAAAGTGATTTTGACAACAAGCGTTCTCCAGAATCACTGACTGCACCTTTAAAATGTTTATTTTTCAACTGTAAGTAACATGTCACAATACACAATAGAATAAGTATACTATTATTTATTGTACTATAACACTATAAGTATTGTCACGACTTCAGCCAGTATTTAGTTTGTTTTCATATGTCTGTTTGTTTTCCTGGTTTACTTTCTACTCTTGTCATTTCAGACCCGGACACTCCCCCTGCTCTGCACTCCCTGTTGATTACTTTCACCTGGCCTAACCACACTCACCTGCTCCCCATCAGCTAATTTGCCCCTCAGTATTTATTCCACCCCATTCCCTTCAGTCATTGCCAGATTGTCAGATGTCCTAGTGTCTATCCTAGCTCTCCAGCATTCTTTATCATTTTGATCCTTCCTGCCTGTTCCCATTTTGACCTGTCTTTTTGGACCTTGGACTTTCCCCTTTGCCTGTTCCCCTGGACTTGTTTGCCTCGCCGGTTACCTGGTTTGTCACCGTTTTCTCATTAAAAGCCTTTTTGTGAACCTGAACTGTTTCTATGTGTCTTGCTACTGGGTTCTTGTCTGTCGGCTTTCCTGGAAACCTGACAGTACAATCTGGCCAAAAATGAACCCAGCAGACACTCATTTCGCACTGGAGTTGAGGGAGGTGACATATATTCTCACCTGTCTTAAGAATGACTTTAAGTATGCGGTGGATGGTGTGGAGAGAGCGGAGGTCCTTTCATCAGCCCGCAAGGAGGTTGGGTCTAGACCTTGGCTTCGTAAATTGCTGCCTGACTGGGCAGAGGAATTTATTAGCACACCATCCCAAACTTCCAGCTACAAGCCCCAGCTCCAGTGTCTAGCTCCCAGCAACAAGCTCCGGTCACCGGCCTCCAGCAGCAAGCTCAAGTCACCGGCCTCCAGCAGCAAGCTCAAGTCACCGGCCTCCAGCAGCAAGCCCCAGGTCCCGGTCTCCAGCAGCAAGCCCCAGGCCCCGGTCTCCAGCAGCAAGCCCCAGGCCCCGGTCTCCAGCAGCAAGCCCCAGGCCCCGGTCTCCAGCAGCAAGCCCCAGGCCCCGGTCTCCAGCAGCAAGCCCCAGGCCCCGGCTTCCAGCAACAAGCTTCAGGCCCCGGGCCCCAGCAACCAGCCGCAACTCCCGGGCTCCTGCAACCTGCACACTAGCAACCAGTCCCAGCATGCTAGCAACCAGTCCCAGTATGCTAGCTACCAGCCGCAGCATTCCAGCTACCAACCTCCTTCTGCCTCGCGGATTATTAGAGTGGGGGTGTGGAGTTTGGAGTGCCATCCATCTCCTCAGGACTCTCCAGCTTCTAAGCTTACTCCTGGCCCCGAACCTGTTACTGTGTCAGAGAAGGAACCAGAACCAACTCCAGTACCCAAGGTCCTTCCTGAACCAGAGCCTGAGCCGGTAGCTGAGGTCCATGAGATGATTCCCGAGCCCCTGGTAGAGACCGTGGTTGAACCTGAGCTGATCTCTGGACCCTCAGTTGAGCTCTCTACACATCATGATGAGTGGGTCCGGTCTCCACCTCCTGATGGGGGGGCCCACCCTCCGGGCCTACCAGGGGAGGCCTGCCCTCTACGCCTTCCAGAGGGGGACCGCCTTCTACAGCTTCCAGAGGGGGACCGCCTTCTACGCCTTCCTTCGGAGGGGGTCCACCTTCTACGCCCTCCTCCGTTCCTGTCCGAGGGGCCTCCTCCTCCGTTCCTGTCCGAGGGGCCTCCTCCTCCGTTCCTGTCCGAGGGGCCCAGCCCCGTGTTGCCTCCCGAGGGGCCCAGCCCCGTGTTGCCTCCGAGGGGCCCAGCCCCGTGTTGCCTCCCGAGGGGCCCAGCCCCGTGTTGCCTCCCGAGGGGCCCAGCCCCGTGTTGACGCCCGAGGGGCCCAGCCCCGTGTTGCCTCCCGAGGGGCCCAGCCCCGTGTTGCCTCCCGAGGGGCCCAGC
>CM047509.1:31866671-31869171 GCA_026122265.1 Ammodytes dubius
TTTTTCAATAAGTAATGTAGAGATGAAGATTTAAAGAGGACCTATGATACTTTTCGACTTTTGGACGGAGATGGCAGAAGCAAAGTGTTTACAGGGCCTGCTGGATCGCCAAAATAAGAGAAAGAGCTTCCCGAAAATCTACATAGTTTTTTGTGATGGGATTCGTGTCAGGTTGCTCTATAGCAGTTTTTAACAAGAAATTAAGACCAGAAAAGTAGTATAATAGGTCCTCTTTAAGAAAAATCCAGACCGGTCTCTTAATGTTTTCCGCGGCTGTGTACCATCCCCTGTTTCGTCTCTGTATATCTGTGTGTGTAATGGATAGTCGTGGCCCGCTGCCTAAAAGCATCTGTTCCCTGCGGACGCGAAACACGCTGCGTCAATTATCCTCTCCGATGTAAATCAATACCTACAGCTTCTAAAAATGACATCATTCACTTCTTAGGCCTATAAAAAAAACATTAAAAAATACTTGGACTTTTTCGTTTTAAAGGTAAGATGGTAAAAGGACTTACAGTAAATAGCGCTTTTTTTTTAGATATTTTTTGCCAGTCCAAAAGCGCTTCTTTACATTAAATTTCTTACCACATTCAACCATTCACACACAGACAGACAGACAGACAGACAGACAGACAGAGAGAGACAGAGACAGTCATGCACACAGACAGAAAAACACACACAAATACACAAAGTACGAACACGCACACACAACACACACACACACACACACACACACACACACACACACACACACACACACACACACACACACACACACACACACACACACACACACACACACTCTCTCTCTCTCCCTCTCCCTCTCTCTCTCTTTCTCTCTCTCACTCACTCACTCACTCACTCTCTCACACACACACACACACACACACACACACACACAACACACCACACACACACACACACACACACACACACACACACACACACACACACACACACACACACACACACACACACACACACACACACACACACACACACCGATGTCCCTTACCTTTAGCGGGTAGTGTCCGGTTTCTTCCTCATGATTTAATGTTGTTGTTTTAAGTTTAGTGATTCATGAACGTGATAAGGAGTCGCTTGTCCTTCAGTGTGTGTGTGTGTGTGTGTGTGTGTGTGTGTGTGTGTGTGTGTGTGTGTGTTAATACACTATTATAACGCGTTCTATCGTTGAAATATGATTAAGAAACTCAATTCCCAGCGCTTTTAATATAGGTTTAACTTACACACCGGGTTTTGAAAAGTTTAAATTATAATAGCGAAATGAATGGGCTACACACACACACACACACACACACACACACACACACACACACACACACACACACACACACACACACACACACACACACACACACACACACACACACACACACACACACACACACACAGGCTAGTATTCCGTGGTTCAAAGCCAGCCAGCCAGCGCGTGCATTAGCCTATCAAACTAACCTTTAAAACGTGCCACTGTCTGTCTGTCTGTCTGTCCGCCGTGGAAAAATAGCCTACAAGCAGTCGGTTAAATCCCCCTTTTTAGTTTCAGTGTTAAGAAAACCCGTTAAGTTGAATGAGGAGTATCGGGCTAGTAGTCCATAGTGCGCGCGCTGTGATTCGCTCAAGATTTTCCAATCAAGAAAAAGATTAAATGAAAGAAAGTGCCTCGATAAAAGTCCGTTAAATCAAATATTATAGGCTATATATAATTGAAAAACAGCTTTTTTAGTCCTACAGGTGAATGTAGGCCTACAGGTCCGCTCGGGGGTTGATTTAATTAAAAAATAAAATAAATAAACGCGAGACTGAGAGTAGGCTAGTTGTCGTAAGTCTGCTGGTGAATATGTGAGTGTGTGAGAGTGTGTGTGCTACAGCGAGCGCACAGAGAGAGAGAGAGAGAGAGAGAGAGAGAGAGAGAGAGAGAGAGAGAGAGAGAGAGAGAGAGAGAGAGAGAGAGAGAGAGAGAGAGAGAGAGAGAGAGAGAGAGGGGAGAGAGAGAGAGAGAGGGAGACCGGAGCGACTCCCTGTGTGTGTGTGTGTGTGTGTGTGTGTGTGTGTGTGTGTGTGTGTGTGTGTGTGTGTGTGTGTGTGTTGTGTGTGTGTGTGTGTGTGTGTGTGTGTGTGTGTGTGTGTGTGTGTGTGTGTGTGTGTGTGTGTGTGTGTGCGCGCGCCTGGGCGGAGAGAGGGTGATGTAGAGGAGGAAATGAGGAAGGAAGGAAGCGGAGGGGAAAATCCACGCGGTTAAAGCTACAGTGTGTAACTTTTTTACATATACGTGAATGTTATGGTTACATTCAAGCCATCGCCAAAATGAGTTGACACAAAGTTGATTATTAAGCCTATTATCAGCTCCACAAAACTCTCTCTGTGTTTCTCAGTATGGCAGCGTTTACAAACTGGTGCCCCCCCCCCCCCCCCCCCCCTGACACTGGTGCAGGAGCTCAGAAAAATCCCCAAGAAGAGCCCAAGAAATGTTTCAGTTGTT
>CM047509.1:31874171-31876671 GCA_026122265.1 Ammodytes dubius
AATTCATAACGTTATTTTTGCCCGATTCCCTTTTACAAATAAAAAAAACAGACAAAATATTCAACATTTTTGGCTGCTCCGGTGGCGTATTGGATAGAGCATGCGCCATATTGGCTCCGGCCTTCGTTGCAGTGGTCGCGGGTTCGAGTCCGACCCGTGGACCTTTACTGCAGGTCATCTCCCTCTCTTTCTCTCTCTCTCTCTCTCTCTCTCTCTCTCTCTCTCTCTCTGTCTCCCCATTTCAACTCTGTTCTGTCTAATAAAGCTTGAAAATGCCCAAAAATTATCTTTAAAAAAAAAAGAAAAACATCCAACATTATGTACAGAAAGCCACAAACAAAATATTCTCTTTAAGCCCGTGTACTGTAAACCCAAGTCCACCAACTCCTTCTAACTATGTCATGTGTGGAGTTAGTTTCATGATAGTAAAGCATCTGAAAAGAGTTACAGGCAGATTTATCAATCCAAATGAAAGATATTGTCATTTAAGTTAGATAAACTTTACAGTCATTCAGTTTAGATGAGGCTATGGGCTACGCTCTGGTTCTTATGACACAATAAGTATTTTGAACCAATCACAGCAGTTCTCTGATCGAACGTTCTATAAAAACAATGACTGTTGCCATGGGGACAGTTTGATATGGCCACGCCCACACAGTCCTGTCAAACGGTCTAAACAGTAAAAAAAAAAAAAGCTGTTTTATAATATTTATGAACATTTATTTTCAATCAGATTTTGGTAAAAGCTCATTGAGACACCCCAACTTTGATTTCATATACTGATATTTCACTATTGTAGACCACATTTTTTGACTGTGTGTGTGTGTGTGTGTGTGTGTGTGTGTGTGTGTCTGTGTGTGTGTGTTCTTTGCAAAAAAAAAAATCAAAAAATGAAGTATTTTGAAAAAAAAGTATTAAAAAAATCAATCTTTTAACGGTGCGTCTACATCTCATCCGCGTGTGCAGGTTTGCCGATGTCATGGCTTCCTTTCCCCGAAGTCTGCCCGGCGACAGGAGCAGAGCTGTTCACCGATTGGTTCCCTGCCTCTTCCGCTGTGTTTTCGAGGCTTTCTATTGGTTGTTGGTTAACATCCGGAGGCACCGATTGGCCGATTGGATTAGGCTCAGAGTTCATGGACTGGATTTCTTCTGCTATCCGCTGAGACGAGGCCGGGTCCGTCAAAATGTTCCTCGAAATAACTAGAAGGATAAAAGTAAGTAAGTGAGTGAGTGAGTGAGTGAGTGAGTGAGTGAGTGAGTGAGTGAGTGAGTGAGTGAGTGAGTGAGTGAGTGAGTGAGTGAGTGAGTGAGTGAGTGAGTGAGTGAGTGAGTGAGTGAGTGAGTGAGTGAGTGAGTGAGTGAGTAAGTATGTAAGTATGTAAGTAAGTAAGTAAGTAAGTAAGTAAGTGAGTGAGTGAGTGAGTGAGTGAGTAAGTGAGTAAGTATGTAAGTATGTAAGTATGTAAGTAAGTAAGTATGTAAAGTAAGTAAGTAAGTAAGTAAGTAAGTAAGTAAGTAAGTAAGTAAGTAAGTAAGTAAGTAAGTAAATAAGTTAGTTAGTAAGTAAGTAAGTAAGTAAGTAAGTAAGTAAGTAAGTAAGTAAGTAAGTAAGTAAGTAAGTAAGTAAGTAAGTAAGTAAGTAAGTAAGTAAGTAAGTAAGTAAGTAAGTAAGTAAGTAAGTAAGTAAATAAGTAAGTAAGTAAGTAAGTAAGTAAGTAAGTTAGTATGTAAGTAAGTAAGTAAGTGGTGTACACAATCATACACCGATAGCAGCAGGCTAACTATCGACATTCACACGAGGCAAGGTGGGTGAAGTGTCTTGCCCAAGGACACAACAACCATGACACAGGTGGCAGGGCGGGGATCGAACCTCCAACCCTTTGATCATTGGCCGACCCGCTCTACCACCTGAGACACAGGTTGCGTTCCGAATCGCATACTCTTTCTTTTTTCTATTCTACATACTACATCCGACGATAAAAAGAATCTAGTTAGGATGCAGTAGGCATACTATTGGGACATACTTTTCTCTCTTATTTCATCATAACATTGCGCCTTGATCTTGCCTCTTGCTTTTATATCCGTCGCATCCCCATTTGTTTTCATATGGAGGCTTCGTCGATGTTACGTCACTTCACGTGCGCACTGGATTGTGGGTCAGAATCGCCCAAATAGGATGCACTTTTCAACACTAACAATCTTGGCCGCATGAAGTAGGACATCCGGGTACTTCTAACCATCCTAAATCTGGCCACAAGAATCGGGACATCCTAAATCTTTTTTCTACATACTATACAGTAGAAAGTATGCGATTCGGAACGCAACCACAGTCGCCCCATTCATTCACACACAGTCATACCGGTATAAGTTTGTCATGCTGGTAAAGTGTATTCATTATTTTTTCAATATTGTCGATTTAATCAAACCTACCACACAATATTAAAAGGTGCTCTGAGGAACTTTCAGTGTGTGTTAATTCTAGCGCCCCCCTTTGGTCGAA
>CM047509.1:31886671-31889171 GCA_026122265.1 Ammodytes dubius
CACACACACACACACACACACACACACACACACACACACACACACACACACAGTCTCTCTCACACACACTGTCCCTCACACACACACACACACACACACACACACACACACACACACACACACACACACACACACACACACACACACACACACACACACACACACACACACACACACACACACACACACACACACACACACACACACACACACACACACACACACACACACATTATAATACCTGTATGACTGAATGGAAACCGGTTAAGTTGCTAAACTTGTTTCCAACTGTCCCCGTCTTCAATTTCAAAACACTTCTCTTATATTGTTATATTGCTACATACAACACACACACTCTCTCTCTCTCTCTCTCTCTCTCTCTCTCTCTCTCTCTCTCTCTCTCACACACTCACACAATCTCTCTCTCTCTCTCCACACACACACACAGTCTCTCTCTCACACACACACACACACACACATCACACACACACACACACACACTCTCTCTCTCTCTCTCTCTCTCTCTCTCCACACACACACACTCTCTCTCTCTCACACACACACACACACACACACACGACACCGATTACATTTTACTTTAGTGAAATCTGATATCCTCCTACAAAACCCTTTAAAATGAGTCTCTGATATTCTAGAGTACGGCTTGAATAAAATCTCCTCACGATCCGCTACCTGTGTGTGTGTGTGTGTGTGTGTGTGTGTGTGTGTGTGTGTGTGTGTGTGTGTGTGTGTGTGTGTGTGTGTGTGTGTGTGTGTGTGTGTGTATTAAAACACAGCCTAGCCTCTGTATAAACTGGCATGTTGCTAGCTACAGTGTTGTTGCTTTATTAGACGGTGTGTAGAGACAGAGATGAAATGTGTCAGAGAGGGGAATGACATGCAGAGAACGACCCGGGCTGGATTCTAACCCGGGTCTGCTGTGAAGAGGACAGACAGACAGACAGACAGACAGACAGACAGACAGACAGACCTGCTGTGAAGATGACTGAGACTCTATGGAGGGAGGGGGGGGGGTCTAACCACTACACCATGAGCTCCCCTAACCTTGTTTACATACCAGTTTACAGAGCCTAGGCTGTGTATTATTAACATTAGATATTTTCCAAGCGCACACACATAAACAGTACAGACAGGTAGCGGATCGTGAGGAGATATTCACGGATTTTGACAAAAAAAATTGTAGGGGAAAAATGCAATTTATTAAAATTTTTAACCAGTTTTTCTGCCTATTTTAATGTATTGTTTTATTATCTTTTTAATTCCCGGGGTAACCCCAACCCTTTAGAATAATAACAGAAGCTACAGTGGCCTTCAAGGACAAGAACAATTCTACATTTTAAACAATGCCCCTGATGACATTCCAACTATGACACTTTCAAGATGGCGGCACTAGGCCTTGGTCCAAAATATGCAGAAATATGGACATATATGAGACCCTTTCTAAGGGAAAAAATAATAATTAAAAAAAAAAAATCAGCTATTATGCACTAAATTAAATGTACTTATGGATATTATAATTACTTTCTACAAAATCTGCTAGGAAATAAAACCCAAAATTCTACACACTGCAGGTTTAAAATGCCCCTGTAAAGCACTTTGAATGGCCTTGTGTCTGAATCGTGCTATAGCCTATATACTTAACATCGCCTTGCCTTATTACTGTGCAACAATCTCTTATGTAACAATGCATACTTGAGTGAGTGAGTGAGTGAGTGAGTGAGTGAGTGAGTGAGTGAGTGAGTGAGTGAGTGAGTGAGTGAGTGAGTGAGTGAGTGAGTGAGTGCACTACTAGTTACTTTAGTTTATGTAACTTCAAGTTTTTCAAATGAAATTCCCAAACTTTAAACTTTTAAAGATTCTTCCAGACCTACGTGTGTGTGTGTGTGTGTGTGTGTGTGTGTGTGTGTGTGTGTGTGTGTGTGTGTGTGTGTGTGTGTGTGTGTGTATCTGCCTGTGCGTGAGTGTTTGTGTGTGTCTAAGTCTGTGTCTCTCTCTCTGTCTGTCTGTGCGTGTCTGTCTGTCTGTGCGCGTGTGTCTGTCTGTGTGCGTGTGCGTGTGCCTGTCTGTGTGTGTGTGCCTGTCTGTCTGTCTGTGCGTGCGCGTGTGCTATCAGCGCTCGAGCCTCATAATATCCTGATCCTTGTTCAACCGGATCTATTCGAGCGAACAGAAAAAAATACTCACTTTGCAAAGACACTTACTTCTACTTTATTCTTCTTCTCCTCCTCCTGGGTTAAGACAGACCGCCATATGCTTCTCCCTTTTCCCCTCGGAGTACCACACACTCACACACACGTACACATACACACGTACACACAGAAACACACGCACACACAGAGACAGAGAGAAACACACACTCAGCCGGGTCGCAGTAAACAGTAGTTTCCAGCAGGGAGTCTCTCGTCCAACACATGACATGTATACGGTACAGGCTCGTAAGTAAGCAATCCTCTTCCTAGTTCTTCCTCGTCGATTTTCT
>CM047509.1:31916671-31919171 GCA_026122265.1 Ammodytes dubius
TATTGAAGGTGTTCTACTCATTACAACTGACTTGTGAAAACTGCTCAGAAAAATCTAATTTTTTGGACATACAGCAACTTTTTTTTTTTACAGTAGGCTAACGCAAATAGTTACTTTCCCTGGTAACGAGTTACTTCTATTATAAAGTAATTCAGTTACTAACTCAGTTACTTTTTGGAACAAGTAGTGAGTAACTATAACTAATTACTTTTTTAAAGTAACGTTCCCAACACTGCACACATATATATTAATAGGGCTGTGTCAAAATATCGAAATATCGATATATCGCGATACTTAGTTTCGTGATATCAGTATCGATTTTTATATCAAAAAATATTTATTAATTAATTTTTTTATGATTGCTTTTTTTTGGCTTTTCAGGGCTTTATTGACAGAGCAGAGAAACATATATGAAATGGGGCAGAGAGGGAATGAAATGCAGAGAACAACCACGGGTCAGATTCAAACCCATGTCTGCTGTCAGGCCTGAGCCTCTAGGATACTGACTATTGAAGTTAGATCAATTTTGTTTATAAGAACACTTAAGATTCACTGTGTCACAAAAGCACACTGATGTGTTATCATTTTCAGTGTGTCCTGTACAGTTAGTACAAGAGTGAATTGGATTTGTTATTTTGATGTTATGTCAGCTGCAGCAGTGTTTGATCATTTGCCAAAACCAAAAAAAAAGGAAGAAAATAGTAACGGAAGTCATGAATTAAATAGTTTTGACTTCATTTGTCTGTGCAATTATCAATATATTGTGCTGTTATGTTTGACAAGGCAACTTGTTTATGGAATATCGCAATATATCGTGATATATCAAGATACGCAATATATCGTGATATATCGTGATATATCGTATCGTGACCAGTGTATCGTGATACGTATCGTATCGCGAAGTCCTTGACGATACCCAGCCCTATGTATTAAGCAAAACACAAATAAACAAAAAAAAAAAGGCTAATTTATTCCATGTTCTCATTCGTCATGGGGCGACTGTGGCTCAGGTGGTAGAGCGGGTCGGCCAATGATCAAAGGGTTGGAGGTTTGATTGATTGATTGATTGATTGATTGATTGATTGATTGATTGACTGACAGCTTGTTAACTCCCAGTCTGTGTGTCTTCCAGCTCCAGGCCCAGAAGCTGCGTCTGGCGCGGGTTCAGGGTCCGTACTATGGAGGCTCTCTGCCCAACGTCAACCAGATAGGAAGAGGCCCCATGGACTTCCAGGTTAGCACGGGGATACGTGTGTGTGTGTGTGTCTGTCTGTGTGTGTGTGTGTGTGTGTGTGTGTGTGTGTGTGTGTCTGTTTGTCTGTGTGTCTGTCTGTCTGCCTGTCTATCTGTCTGTCTGTGTGTCTGTCTGTATATCTGTCTCTCTCTCTAATTTGATGTTTAATTAATTTTAAGACTATGCATGTGTAAAACGCCCATTAATTGTTGAAAAAGACTGAAAATAAAGTTTAGAAATAAAAAATTAAATAAAAATGTCTCTCTCTCCCTCTCTCTCACTCTCACTCACTCACTCACACACACACACACACACACACACACACACACACACACACACACACACACACACACACACACACTCACACACACACACACACACACACACACACACACACTACACACACACACACACACACACACACACACACACACACACAGGGCTTCCCTTCCTCTCTAGAGTCGAACCGGTCCACGCGACATCACGGTTTGGTGGAGAGAGTTCAGAGAGACAGACGCTTCATCTCCCCGGTCAGACCCTACCGCAACAACCGACAAGTATCCTTCTCTGTGTGTGTGTGTGGGGGGGGGTGACTGTGTCTCAGGTGGTTGAGCGGGTAGGCCGATGATCAAAGGGTTGGAGGTTCGATCCCCGAAAAATACACACCTCTTAAAGCGATAGTGTGTAACTTTTTTCTTTCTTTTCTTTTTTAACATTATTTTCGGGCATTTTTTGTCTTGCTTTATTAGACAGTGTAGAGAGACAGAGATGAAATGGGGCAGAGAGGGGAATGACAAGCAAATTCAAAGTTCCTCGTAAGTATGTTAAAGCTATAGTGCGTAACTTTTTCATATAAATGAATGCCAGTCAACTTCAGTCGTCCACTGGGTTACAGGGTCGGTGGTTGGATCCCCCGTCTCCCCGCCACATGTCCAAGTGTCCCTGGGCAAAGAGACACTGAACCCTAAATGTCTCCTGATAGTTAGCTTGCACCCTGCGTGGTAGCTGCTGCTGCTATCGGTGTATGAATGTGTGTGTGAATGGTAACGTGGGAATGGGAACAGGTCTCCCTTGAAAAAGAGTCTCCGGTCTCAATGGGGTTTACCTGTTTAAATAAAGGTTAAAAAATATATATAATACTGTATGTTTGTGGAGTTTGTGTTGTTTTTTTCCTTAACCTTTAATTTCCTCAGGTCGATAACTCGCAGTTTAACTCAGCCTACCTGTCCCCACCCCCAGACCCCAGCTGGAGAAGGTACTGTGTGT
>CM047509.1:31936671-31944171 GCA_026122265.1 Ammodytes dubius
GAGAATGATTATGGAAAGTTTAGTTGATGTAAGGGCTTTAGAAGAATTTTTTGACTTGAGTATCACCAATGTAAAGGTGGAGTCAGTGATTCTGGAGAACGCTTGTTGTCATAATACATTTTTTGTCAAAATCAGTGAATATCTCCTCATGATCCACTACCTGTCTGTACTGTGTGTGTGCTGAAAAAAAAATTACTACCTAGGCTCTGTAAACTGGTATGTAAACCAAGCATATGTAAACAAAGTGGGACCTACCATAGCTAGCAACATGCCCGTTTACAGAGCCTAGGCTGAGTATTAACACCAGACTTTCATAAACAACACTCACTGCTTGTTTGTTCGACACAAATTCAACGAAATCTCATAACAGCTTCAATCACACACACACACACACACACACACACACAGACACCGACACACACACACACACACACACACACACACACACACACACACACACACACACACACACACATTCAGGGGAAGAGTTTTCTCTATATTTATTTTTAGTTTATTTTTTCGGAAACATCTTATTAGATTAACTGATTGAATCACTTTTTATAAATGTGGTCATGCTCAGTGTTATGGCTATACACACACACACACACACACACACACACACACACACACACACACACACACACACACACACACACACACACACACACACACACACACACACACACACACACACACACACACACACAAACAATTAGTTTTGTCCTAGATTTACTGTGATGTTGTGGTAGAAGTCATAAACATGTTTTGACTCTCTGTATTTCTCAGTGCGGCAGCGTTTACAAACTGGTGTCCCAGTGAGACTATAAAACACTCTTTCTGCCTTTTCGCAGGCTAGGATGAACCGATTTCTAAAATGTTTTGCACATTTATACTACATAGGATCCCAGAGTTCAATACACCTTCATATTTCCACCGGTGAAGTAGAGCTTTAAACCTGCAGTGTGTAGAATTTTGGGTTTTATTTCCTAGCAGATTTTGTAGAAAGTCCATAAGTACATTTAATTTAGTGCATAATAGCTGAATTTTTTTTTTTTTTTTTTTTTCCTTAGAAAGGGTCTCATATATGTCCATATTTCTGCATATTTTGGACCAAGGCCTAGTGCCGCCATCTTGAAGTGTCATGGTTGGAATGTCATCAGGTGCATTGTTTAACATTTAGAATTGTTCTTGTCCTTGAAGGCCACTGTAGCTTCTGTTATTATTCTAAAGGGTTGGGGTTACCCAGGGAGCGTTGCATTCTAGAACTTGGTAGAACTTTATTGATGATGTCATATTACACACTGCACCTTTAAGCATAAACGTGTCTTTAACTCTTATGTTGTGCTTTTTTCAGGATGCCTTGTTCAACTCCCTCCTGGACGATCCTTACCTGAGTCTGCAGCTCACCGGGAAATCCAACCAGCAGGTAAACCACTATGATGTCATAAGGATCTGTGTAGAAAACTGTATTAAAAAATTTATTGAAAATTACAATCAAAGTCAGATACATACAATTACATGACATTTTATTTAGCTGACACTTTTATCCAAAGCGACTTGGTAACACTTTATAATAACTATCCGTTGTAACTTGTTAATAGATCATTAGTAAACTCTTAATTAATGATTATTAATGATTTGTTAAGTGTTTGTTAGCAGTTTGTTAAGGATTTATAACAATGGTAGATAGTTAATAGCTTAATAATTGAATCAGTTCATCTGGGAGGTAATCCGAGATTAACTGATCACGTCACGTTCAAATCCATGGCATGCACAGTGTGTATTGAGTTTATTTAAAAATATTTGAAAATGGGGCTGCCCTCAGTTGCCCATGCACTGTGTATAGTCTATAGCCTATTTCAGCCTCGTCGGTATCTCGGATTACCTCCCAGATGAACCCTTTCAATTATTAAGCTATTAACTATACCATTGTTATAAATCCTTAACAAACTGCTAACAAACACTTAACAAATCATTAATAATCATTAATTAAGAGTTTACTAATGATCTATTAACGAGTTACAACGGATAGTTATTATAAAGTGTTACCAGCGACTTCCATTAAAGGGGCAGTGTGTAATATGACATCATCAAGAAAGTTCTACAAAGTTCTAGAATGCAACGCTCCCTGGGTAACCCCAACCCTTTCGAATAATAACAGAAGCTACAGTGGCCTTCAAGGACAAGAACAATTCTAAATTTCTAAACAATGCACCTGATGACATTCCAACTATGACACTTTCAAGATGGCGGCACTAGGCCTTGGTCCAAGATATGCAGAAATATGGACATATATGAGACCCTTTCTAAGGGAAAAAATAATAATTCTAAAAAAATGTTTCAGCTATTATGCACTAAATTAAATGTACTTATGGACATTATAATTACTTTCTACAAAATCTGCTAGGAAATAAAACCCAAAATTCTACACACTGCAGGTTTAAAGAGGTAATTTGATCTCAAGCTATTCTTGCCTGGTAAAATAAAGGTACAATAATCTTTTTTTAGATAAAATACATGTAAGTATAAATTTATTTTTATCAAAAATTTAAATAACAGTCAGATATATATACAAATATACGATACAAAGTCACAGACCAAAAACCATTACAAATAAAGGAAAGGCTACCTGTTATATCTGTTTAAACTTCTCCGCTTATCCCTGACAATAACATATTTTGAATTCACTTTAATTGAGTTTTCATCTGCTTTTCCAGTTCTCTTGTGAAGTGAAAAAAAGTGATATTTTCATAGTAATAACTCTTATAATATTGTTCTCAAGTGTAGGTCCCTTCAGTACTGTAATATAGTCAAGGAAATGCTGACATATCTTTAAACTTCTCTGCTTTAACATATTTTGAATTCACTTTAATTGAACTCACCAGAATAATGTAGGCTATATACAAAAAAAATATAAAATTGTCATAAAAATTAGTATAAGTAGGACTTTAGTTGGGCTTTTCGAAACACAGCCTAAATCTTGTTCTACATAAATAGTAGATATTATTATTATATTATTATTATTATTATTATTATTATTATTATTATTATTATTATTATATTATTTATTATTATTATTATTATTATTATTATTATTATTATTATTATATATTATTATTATTATTATTATTATTATTATTATTATTATTATTATTATTATTATTATTATTATTATTATTATTATTATTATTATTATTATTATTATTATTATTATTATTATTATTATTATTATTATTATTATTATTATTATTATTATTATTATTATTATTATTATTATTATTATTATTATTATTATTATTATTATTATTATATTATTATTATTTATATACTGGAATAAAGTATTTTGAATTCACTTTAATTGCATTCTCGTCTGCTTTCCCAGTTCTCTTCGGAGGGCCAGAGTGAGTGTCTGTCTCTGACCCATGGGGGCTTGAGCTGTGAGGTGACCCAGGGAACACACCTCTCGCTGGGCAGCAATGAGCCAGCAGAGCCCTCAGACCACCAGAACAACCACAACCACAGCTACAGCAACGTGCCCAACATCATACTCACCGGTGGGTTAGATACACCATTCATTCATTCTGTAGAGGCCAAGCCTAAGCTTTAAGCCCCGAGCTGCTGTACCACGGAATACTTTCTTGACGCACCTTTCGTTGTTGGTGATGAATGAGAGTCAGAGTCATATTTGCAATTAAAACCATCCGTTCGATTTATTTTACTTAGGGTACAAACAATTGTCCTGTGCAGCATGTGGCGTGCGAGCTTGTGGTGTGTATGGTCAAAAACCGTTTGTCTTCCGGGTAGCAAACTGCGGAACCACAGATTGGTTCCTACTTATATAGACCCCTGATTGGCTCTTACACTGGCCCCTAATTGTACATGTCGGGCAGATATTACAATTCAATACAGAAATACAGTAGAGCCAATTATACAACCTCGTTAGGATTAATAGAAATTTAAAAATTACCATACTAGGCTACCCTGCTGAATCGAGCAAACTAGTAACATGACTTATTTTAAAAATGTTAAGTTTGAGTGCCTAACTTATAAGGCACATTTTCTTAATCTTGCAATGTCCGTTGTGAACTTCCTTCCAGACAGCTGTTCCTTCAGTTCTATATATTTCCCCCGCTTGCATTATCCAGGTATTCCTCTTGTGTTTTTGCTGTGTCCCTCTCTATGGTCAGTTGCTCCTGTGTAGCTTTAAACAGCTGCTGGGCCTGTTGGCTGCCTGTCCCAAGCCTTTGGGCAGCTCCTTCTCCTTGTCCAGGTGCTCCTCAGCCACGTCCCTGTGCAGTTTCTCAGTCGTCTTACTCAACTCTTTCTGCACCGGACTATGTTGAGTCTCAGCTGAGCCAATCTGTTCTCGCCGAGCCTGACCTGGTTGCTCTTTGACCTGTGTAAGCTCCTCCTTGTGTGCCTTGGCCTCCCTCTGGGCCAAATCCAGCATGTTACAATGCTCAGCCATGTGCAGCTTCGGCTGCTCCGTTTCCTCTGAAGTACCCAGGTTTTTAGGCTGCTTCTCCAGGTGTTCACAACTTTGGTTGTCTGCCTCCGGTTCGCTGTCCTTATCCAAAGTCTCCTTCACTTTTTGTGTACATGTTTGTAACCAGTTTGATTGCTCTGTCCCTATGGGGATGTGTGGGAAGACCGTCTTGAGGGTTTCTTTGGTCTCAATTTGAAACACCGGCAGTTCTGCCCTGAAGCTTACATCAGATGGTGTTTTTTCTCTCACTTCCATCAGTTCCTCTTGTTGTGATGTGATGAGGGCATCCTTCTCGGTCAGAATGTTCTGCAACAGTGTGAGCTCTGCGAAGCCGTCTGGCGGTGGTGTGTTGTTTAGTTGCACCATCTCTTCCTTGAGGTTTTTAAGTTCATCCTGAAGTGTCCTCAACTGGTCTTCTCTTTCCTGCAGACAAAGCTTCAGCTGTCCCACTTCTGTAGCAGTTATCTCCTTTTTGATTTGACCAGCTTCCAGTAGGGGGTTGATGTAGGCCTCCTGCTGCCTGGGCTGGCCTTTCTCCACCTGAGCATTGGAACCTGTCTCCAGCTGGTCCTGCAGGCTACCGCCATTTCCATTTGAAGGACCCATAATGACCCAACCTAGCGCTGTTCTTATAGCGTATGGGCCACCTCCGCAACTATTGACAACTTCCCATGGTTCCAATACGTTGGGAGCGTTAGATCCTATCAAGATGTCAATATTGGCCGGTATACTGGGAATATGAACTTTAGACAGATGAGGCCACCTTTTCAGGTCTGCAGCAGTAGCAATGTTGTTAGTAGTGACTGGCATTTTCTTCTGAGTGAGAACTTCGGGGAGAATATGGAAGCTGTTTTCCTCCAAACCAGACACCTCCAACCCGTGTAAGGAGTATGCAGGTACGACCTTTTCCTGCCCCATTGTTTTCAAAAGAAAACTGGTTCTCTTTCCTGTGATGTTCAACTTTTTCATCAGCTCTTCAGAACAGAACGTAGCCGAACTTCCAGGGTCCAACAATGCATACGTCTGTATGACCTCCTTTCTGTTAGTGGACTTGACCTGCACTGGAACAATGGAAAGAACGCAGCGATCCAGCCCGGCGCCTGTACGGCCACATGTCTCGGAGAGAGTTGGTGGTATAACTCCGTGCGGCTCAGCAGCTTGCTGTGACTCCACCTTTGTGATATGGAGCACAGTGGGATGTTGCCGATCACAAACTTCACAGGTCAAGCGCTCACTACAGTTCCTGCTTATGTGTCCCATGCCTAAGCATCCAAAACAGATACCTTTCTCCTGTAGAAATTGGATCTTGTTTCTGTGCTTCTTACCTCTAAATTGTTGGCATTTATCTAAAGGATGATCACGTGAACAGCAATGGCAAGATGAACCTGCTTTCTTGGGGCAATTTGTTGTATAATTGTCTTCATCAGAACTTAATTCAGTCACTGTTGTGGCCAAACTGCTTTCTTTAATTCTGCTTGCTGACTGTAGCTTGAACTTATTTGGATGCGTGAAGTCAACTGTTCTTTGTTGTACTCCTTCAATATTCCCAAATATTGGGTCTGACAGGATCTTCACATGCCTCTCGAGAAATACGACCATGTCTGTAAAATGAGCTCTGTCACTGGAGGCTTCCCAGATGCCATGGGCCTTGGTTCTCCATTGTTCCTTAAGCTTATAAGGCAACTTTGAAATAACCATTTTCATGTTAGTTGGCATGTCTAACTCTTGCATGTACTGAATTTCTTGCATCACATTACAACATCCACGGAGGAATAATGCATAAGCTTGGAGGGCTTTGACATCCTCCGATTTAATTGTTGGCCATGATACAGCTTTTTCTATGTATGCAGATGCGATTTTGTATTTGTTCCCAAAATGTTCCTGAAGAAGACCCCTTGCCATGATGTAGCCACTTTCCGGGGCCATGTGCTGGCAGCTACGAACCAGTTCCTTTGGCTGTCCTTTTGTGAATTGTTCTAAGTAGTAAAGACAGTCAGCTCTGCTAGCTTTATCCTCCACTCCTTGTTCAAATGCTTTGATGAAAGCATTGTATTCAAATAAATCTCCTTCGAATATAGGAATGTCTCGTGTTGGTAGAGATGACAAGCGTTGCTGGTGAACGAGTGCTGCGGTGATCTCATTCTGCTTATGCATAATAGCAAAAACATCTCCAGCTGTTATTTGGTTGTGTTGTTGATGCTTGATGTGTTGCCTGTTACTTTGGTTAGTGAGAGTTGTTGATGCATCAGGTTGAAACCCTTGTAATGCTTCCTCATCCTGCTGATCCTGTGCGTAAGCCTCCATTTTTGATGAAACCTGGTTTTCCTTTTGCTTTGGTTTAGCACCCATTGTGGGATATTTGCTCTGGGAGAAAGACACATCCTTTTGCTGTGATTGCCATGTTGTAGGCTTGTATTCTTTTGCCATAGGGTTAAGAGTGTACTTCCTTTTCTCCCTTTCAAAATAAGAGCCAATTGATGCTGTATGATAGGAATGTTGTTCATGGGCTGCCTGCAACACTTCCAGCTTAGCGTTAGATGCGGCTAACTCAGTTTCCATTTCCAGTTTTTCCTTTTTTCTTTTTATTTGAAGCTCCTGTTCCTCTAATGCATGTCTCTCCTTTAAGGTTGCCAAGCGAGCCAAAACTGCAGCTCTTTCTACTGCTGCTTGAATGTGTGCAGAGGAAGCAGTACTTTGTCTACTTGTGGTACTTTTGTTTAGGCTCACATTAGAGATGCTGTCATTAGGATGTATGTCATCGACAGCCTCATTATCACAACCACCATCATCATCACCAGCAGCACAATTTTCAGACACCTGTTTTTCAACCCACTCTTTAGTATTGGCAATGAACTCATCATTAAACATCATTTTAGCCTTGAACCATGTTTCTTGCCTTTCCCTTTCCTCTGGTGGCAATAAACACAACAAATTGTCATGCATACATCGAATTTCAACACACAGTTCAATGTACACCTCAAAAGCTTTTTTCACATTTGCATGTTTACCAGTGT
>CM047509.1:31949171-31956671 GCA_026122265.1 Ammodytes dubius
TTAAAACGTAAACACAACAAAGAAATCGCTTACTTCTCCTTTAAATACACAGAGAGATTTAACACTTATATTAACAAAAAAATATCACTTACTTCACCTTTAACCCATGAATAATATGCAACGCTCAAAAAAGGCCAATACTAGAATATAATGCCACTTTCAAAGGATCCTAGCCATGACTTAGAGCTATATATATATATATATTTATATATATTTTTAAATAAATAGACCAAACCGCTCTGCATAAATCAACGCGAATCCAAAAAATTAAAATCCAATATTTTTCTGTTTTGGATTTGGGGAGAAACCCTAAAAATAGCCATTTTACCACAACACCACAAAGTGCCCAGAAAACCCCCAAAAAGCTAATAGCTAATAGCAACTTAGCATGTCTATATATCTGTCAATTACTATCTCAATTAATTGATTATACATTTGGTTTGAATAATGTCATGAAAATTAAGAATTTTTTTAAAAGGTGCTCAGAGGAACTTTCGGTTTGTGTTAATTCTAGCGCCCCCCCTTTGGACAAAAGTGGTAGTGTTTTTAGTATGCCAGCTGTTGTTCCTGGGTGAGCGTATACCCATGACAAAGGCATTAAGAAAAACTATATAAAAAATAGCATTCTTTGCACTGATGGTCTCGTTTGCTGTTACATGTAATTCATGATCATCAGAGGGAAAAATGAGACCGTTTCAGAAATATTTAAAAGTTCCTCGTAGCGCCTTTAATTAAATTAGAAACAATTCATAAAGCAAATGTTTAATTGATTGATTGAGATAAAATAATTGTCCTTCACTTTGTTCCATCAATAACTCTTTGCCTGTGAGCTTTGTACAATACCAACTTCGAATGCATTTTTATTTTATTTTTTTAACTTTTTATTTTATTTTGGCGGGATTCCCTTTAACTCTCACTGTCACTGTGATTGACAGCTCTATGCCCGCCCCCTTTTCTGCCTGCACCTGTTTCCTGTTTGCAGCGAGCACGGGAACCAACTTTTTTATATAACAGAAGAAGAAAAACTAAAAAAAAAAAAAAAAAAAAAAAAACGCTTATTGATATTAACATTGTTGTTATTCTGACTATATGAAAGAACTTTTATTTTTGAATCCAAAAGTGTGTGTGTGTGTGTGTGTGTGTGTGTGGTGTGTGTGTGTGTGTGTGTTGTGTGCGTGCGTGTGCATCCGGCGTGTGTGAGAGTCACTGTGTGTGTCTGTGTGTGTGTGTGTGAGAGAGAGTCATTGAGTGTGTGTGTGTCTCAATCTGTGTGTATATAATTTCTCAGATAATATCTTTTAAAAACTAAACAAAATGCAGTATATTTAAAACGAAAAAATAAGAAAGATTAAAGAAAAAAAAAAAAAAAAAAGCGCTTGTAGAATTTGGAAGGTTTGTGAACAGTCTTAAATAGCTGCATGTGTCTGTGTGTGAGCATTTACCATTCATGTTGTTTATAGTATGACGCCCCCCTACACACACACACACACACACACACACACACACACACACACAATGTTACTAATACTGTCATCTATCGCACGTCCAATTTTGGGCTATTTTCACTGTTTATTCAAGTCATAAGAGGGAAAAGAAAATTGGTCGATTTTTAATTTTTTTTTTGTATGAAAATGATCCACTTTTTTTTTAATATATAATTTAACATTTAGATAAATAATTATAGAAACATTTTAAAGTACATTTTTATCCATTATGGCATGACCCTCAAAATGGGTCACAAAGACAATTAACAAGATAGTAAATAATAATACTGATAATGTTTATTTTTGTGTTTTTAACATATAAAAAAAAAATAATAATTTAACACTGGATTGTTTATTGATTGAAAATAAAGTTGTAAAACATATTCAAAAATTTGAATTCAAACAAAAATCGGAAAAAAAAATTAATTAAAAAACAATATCCAAAATCTTAATTTAAAAAAGTTTAATTCGTCGTTCTGCTTTTTACTTTTAGTATATTTGTTTTTTAATATTTTTATTGTATTTTTTTTTATTAAAATTATTAGAAAATAAATAAAATAACTTGTACATCTGTTTTTCGGTTTAGCATGTCTCAAATTGTCGTCTAGAACAGACTAAAATTACAACTCTACATTTCAAATTTTGTTTACAATAAGATTTATCTTCAACTTGTCGGTGTAAGCCTGACCAGAATTACTCACTTACTATATTCTTTTGGCAATGATATTATTTTTAATTTTATGTTTTACTTTGTTTTGATGTAGCGCTGGGTTGCCATGTTTGGATGAAATGTTACTGAGATTAAGGATTTTTGGCCAAGATGAAAATGTCCTATATTTTAGGGTTAGACACAGCAGGTAAATGTGGTAATTTATAGATCTAATGCAGGACGCTGTATGTAGCCCTCCCACTAAAATATAGGCGCTTAAAATCCCTTTATTATATATTAATAACAAGAGGGAAATGTAAATGAACACTCTCAGCGTCAGAAGAGCGTTAACAAAGTGTTAAAAGTCAAGAGAAATTGAAAACATCTTAAATTTATATTTTATTATATTTAAAAAAAAATTACCATTTAAAAAAAAAATAAAAATGTCACACAAAAGGTCATAGATTCGAAAGAAAAGTCAAAATCCCATCCTGTAACTCCTCCTGTGTGTGTGTGTGTGTGTGTGTGGTGTGTGTGTGTGTGTGTGTGTGTGTGTGTGTGTGTGTGTGTGTGTAGAGAAGCATCGTGCCCTTGTTATGCAATAAAAAACCTGTTGTGAGTTAAACATGCAGTTCCAGACTCTACCAGTAGGGAGAGCTGTTGACCAGCGCGGTAGAGTGTGTGTGTGTGTGTGTGTGTGTGTGTGTGTCTGTGGTGTGTGTGTGTGTGTCTCTGTGTGTGTGTATGATGTGTGTGTGTGTGACTGTGTGTGTCTGTATGTGTGTGTGTGTGTGTACAGTACTAGGGATCAGTTAAAGGCCATATTTCATATTTTTTTCATATTTTTTATTGATGTATAATATCACCGTCTCTCATATTATAACATTGTCTTTTTTCATCATGTTTTATTTTGGTGGAAAAAAATTATATAAAATTGTTTTTTTTTTGTCATTTTTTTTTTCTTTTATTTTTTGAATAATAAAATAAATTTACATTTGTTTGTATTCAGATTTTTATTTGTGTTGAATAACCAGGGAATGTTGAGTAGTTCAGTTGTTGTTGTTGTACATAATGATATGAGTTTTGTTTTTTTTCGAAACCAGTTTAAAGCGATTTTTAAAGAGAGAGAGAGAGAGAGAGAGAGAGAGAGAGAGAGAAGAGAGAGAGAGAGAGAGACTGTACCTTCACATTATTTTACAGAAAATAAAACTAATGAAACCTGGAAAAGTCGTCTGTGCGTTTGTTTTCATATATAGATATATTTAAGCAGGTTTGACACCTTAAAAATGCATTTTCATCATGTTTTTAAGAAAATAATGTCTCATAATTCATACGTTGAACAACTTATGAACAAATCCTTCTGTAATAACCTTCAGAATAGTCTGAGAATGATTATGGAAAGTTTAGTTGATGTGGTGCTTAAAGACCTACTTCACCGGTTGGAATATGAAGGTGTATTGAACTCTGAGATCCTATTTGGTATAAATATGCAAAAAAAAAAAAATCGGATCATCCTAGCCTGAGAAAAGGCAGAAAGAGTGTTTTATGGTCTCACTGTCTCACCTTACAGTTTCCTTCTTGTGACATCACAGTAAGGGTTAGGATTAACAGGACAGCTGGGCCAAGGGAAGACTGAGGAAGACTGAGGGAAGAAAAACCTCATTCATTATATTATAAAAGTGATTTTATAATGATAGAACGCCGGTTCTGTATGGGTGAAGTATTCCTTTAGGAAGTTGTGATTTTTGTTTCAGTAAAAGTACTACAACACACACACACACACACACACACATACACACACACACACACACACACACACACACACACACACACACACACACACACACACACACACACACACACACACACACACACACACACACACACACACACACCATCAATTTATCAGTATAAAATGCATAACAAATAAATAAATAAAATAAAATAAACACATTAGAAATATACAGTCTAAACGTGTATCCATCATTGAACATGCATTGCATTACATTGAAGGCTATAATTGTCTAGGCCAGGCCAGGGGTCACTGACCTTTTTGAACCTGAGGGCTACTTCATGAGTCAGCACTGTGTTGGTGACCCCTGGTAAAGGCATCTGAAGTCTTCCTGCATCCACACTACACACACTTTACTTTAGTATTACCATGTAACCATCTGGTCAATGATCAAATTCCTTCGTGATTTTCTCTACTTATGACATCTATTGCAGCATGTCCGTCCTGGGAGAGGGATCCCTTACTCTGTTGACTCTCCTGAGATTTCTTCAATTTTTTTTTAAAATCCCGGTAAAGGGTTTTTACTGGGAGTTTTTTCTCAGCCGAGCTAAGGGTGTAAGGGCAGGGTGTCATATTGTATGAATGTATAAAGCCCACTGAGACAAATTATTTGTGATTTTGGGCTATACAAATAAAACTGATTTGATTTTGATTTGAGTTATATTCCACATCAGTGTAAAATGTATACAAAAAAAAAATACAACCGAATAAATTAAAATAAAATATAATAGAAAGAAACAGTAAAAGTATTTTATTGTGAAGTGTATATTTTATTCTGAAGGCCTTGAGCTGAAGTAGTGGGGGCGGGGCTTCGCTTTTGATTGACAGATTGCCTAAGGCTAATATTTCGGAAGCAATGGTAGCCTACATACTAGTAAAAAAAATGAACAAATAAATAAAATACAATAGAAAGAAACAGTAAAAGTATTTTATTGTGAAGTGTAGGCTATATTTTATTCTGAAGGCCTTGAGCTGGAAATAGTGGGGGCGGGGCTTCGCTTTGATTGACAGATAATCTAATTCTAAGGCTAATATTTCGGAAGCAATGGTAGCCTACATATTAGTAAAAAAAAAATTAACAAATAAATAAAATACAATAGAAAGAAACAGTACAAGTATTTTATTGTGAAGTGTAGGCTATATTTTATTCTGAAGGCCTTGAGCTGGAAGTAGTGGGGGCGGGGCTTCGCTTTTGATTGACAGCTCGCCTCAGCAGCAGTCAAACCAAACATGGACGTCACATGTGAGAGAATGACCCGATAATGGTCCTCCGCTAACCGGGAGCAAGCACCGGAGACAACACGGTAGGTAGCGCTTCCGTGTGTTGCCCCGTTAATACCCGTTAGCGACCGTTATTTACCGTATTTCTTCATACTGGCTGTTGTCGGTATAACGGGAGAACAGAGCGAGCGGCCCCGTTAACCAACCGACTGACACGCCTCCAATGAGACGGGCTCAGCGCTTTTTAGCCTGATATTATTCTAACAGCAGTAGTGACGTCGCTGTAATGTTTTTTATTTAGCTATTCATTCGCTTTTCTAATGTGTTTTATGTATTTTAATCTTGCCCCCTGTAAAGCACTTTGAGTGGCCTTGTTTCTGTATAAATAAACTTGCGTTGCCTACATGATAACACGATTTATATTCAATGTTATATTTATATGAATGTATGTTCTTCTTCGTGTGTGCTTGGCGTTTGCAAACTCCAAATATCTTGTTCCGGGTTTGTGATGATGGTGATGTAACAGTATATCTAGGGGTTCGTTTTGGGGGGTTTGTGTTGTTTGGTCAAGCCTGCACGCGACCCTCCACCGGCTGTCTCTCACGGTGTACGCGCACATTACATGCATGGTGCGCGCTCCCGCCACCACCGTGTACGTCTGAGGCTGTCTCACTCACGGTCGCTACCGGGGGTTTAACTGACGGATTAATGTTTTGATCTAATACATAACGGGAGATAAAGCCGTGTCCAAGAATGAAGCGGTATGAGCTAAGCTAATGTCTGTCTGTCTGTCTGTTTCTCTCTTCTCTCTCTCTCTTCTCTCTCTCTCTCTCCCCCCCTCCCTGCCTGTCTGTCTCTCTCTCCCTGTGTGCCTGTCTGTCTGTCTGCCTCTATGCCTGTCTGTCTGTCCATCTTTCTTAGGCCGTATTATTTGCCTATAACATACATTTAGGTTGACAGTTCCCTCCTTGTAGGCTATTCAAATGTGCCCACCACTATATTGATATAAATAAAGAAAAATATTATGATAGGCAGGCAGCAGAATATTAAAGGTGCAGTCAGTGATTCTGGAGAACGCTTGTTGTCAAAATCACTTTCTGTCAAAATCAGTGAATATCTCCTCATGATCCACTACCTGTGTGTGTGTGTGTGTGTGTGTGTGTGTTGTGTTGTGTTGTGGTGTGTGTGTGTGTGTGTTGTGTGTGTGTGTGTTGTGGTGTGTGTGTGTGTTGTGTGTTGGGGAAAAAACTGTTGTTAATACACAGCCTAGGCTCTGTAAACTGGTATGTAAGCCTAAACGAAGGGCCCACTGTAGCTAGCAACATGCCCGTTTACAGAGCCTAGGCTGCTGTGTATTGGGTTTTTGTTTACATGCCACACATTCTGGATTTCTATCTCAGTTTGACTGGAACTAACATCTGTTTTTAACCATAGAACACATCTCACTCTTTACACTGAATCTCACACACACGCGCACACACACGCACACACATACTCGCTCTCACACACACTCACACACATCCTCTCTCTCTCTCTATCTCTCTCTCTCCTCTCACACACACATAACTCTATCTCTCACACACACACACACATATCTTCTCTCTCTCTCTCTCTCTCACACACACACACACACACATCCTCTCTCACACACACACACACACACACACACACACACACAGACACACACACACACACACACACACACACACACACACACACACACACACACAACCACACACACACACACACACACACACACACACACACACACACACACCACACACACACACACACACAGACTCAGATAGGGGCTCTGTGCAGGTAGCGACTTGCCTCTCTTGTTCTGTCAGAGGTAAACATACTCTCACCCTGCGTTCCAAATCTCATACTCTTTCTTTTCTCTATACTACAAACTACATCTGATCATAAACAGTATCTAGTTAGTATGCAGTATGCTACAATTGGGACATTGGTTGCGTTCCGAATCGCATACTTTCTACTATATAGTATGTAGAAAAAAGATTTAGGATGTCCCGATTCTTGTGGCCAGATTTAGGATGGTTAGAAGTACCCGGATGTCCTACTTCATGCGGCCAAGATTGTTAGTGTTGAAAAGTGCATCCTATTTGGGCGATTCTGACCCACAATCCAGTGCGCACGTGAAGTGACGTAACATCGACGAAGCCTCCATATGAAAACAAACAGGGATGCGACGGATATAAAAGCAAGAGGCAAGATCAAGGCGCAATGTTATGATGAAATAAGAGAGTAAAGTATGTCCCAATAGTATGCCTACTGCATCCTAACTAGATTCTTTTTATCGTCAGATGTAGTATGTAGAATAGAAAAAAGAA
>CM047509.1:31974171-31978697 GCA_026122265.1 Ammodytes dubius
CTTTTCCAGGACACCCTTGGCTGTGTTCAGCTATTCCCACTTTGTCCATTCCCTCTCTAGTTCCTCCTTTGCTTGACCCTGCTGCTTGTGTAGGACCTGTAGAGTGTGTTCATGCTGCTGGAGGTCCTGGTCACGTGGTGCCAGCGCCTGCTCCAACGAGGCCCGGCCCGTCTGCAGCACCTGGATCTGAGACTCTCTTTTACCTTAAGGGCCTCCTGCGCCTTTGAGTGCCGCTGCTCCAATGCGGTCAGCTGCGCTTTCAGCTTTGCCACTGAGATCCTGTTTACTGTTACCTGTGGCCATTCAGCGTCGTCTTTGCTGCCATTTCCTCCTTTCAGCAAAGGCCCATTGATTGTCCAGCCTAAAACAGTTTTTACGGCATAAGGGCCGCCACTCTCACTGTGAATAACCTTCCAAGGCTCAAGCGCTTTCGGTACGTTTGTTCCTATTAACAAACCAATAGCCTTGTCAATCCGCTTGAGCTGAACCTCCCTCAAATGAGGCCACTTGTGAACATCGATCTGTTGTGGAATGTTCTCCTTTTTTACAGGAATCTCTGCTTGTGAGAAGACTTGTGGTAGCTTCAAAAAGCTGTTGTCATCCAGACCGCTGACCTCAAGCCCCATGACAATACGTGTACTGACTGTCTCCTCTTGTCCCATGGTACGGAGCAAAATGTTGGCCTTTTTCCCTGTTACCTTTAGGTCCCTCATTAACTCCTCTGAGCAGAAAGTTCCAGTACTGCCTGGGTCCAAGAATGCATATGACTCAACTGTTTTGTTGCTCCTCGAACATCTGACTTTCACTGGAACGATTGACAGTGAACAGGCTGATTCCCCGGCCCCAGTGCAACCACACGTTTCACTAACTGTTGTGGAGGAGGAATTGGCGACTGATGACTCTGCATTCCTGCTTTCGCCAGCAGAGGGAGCTGCTGACTCACCTTTGTTGAAGTGCAGGATGGTGGGGTGTTTCTGAGAACATGTTTGACAGGTGAGTCTTTGTTGACAGCCTCTGCTAAAGTGACCCTGTGAAAGGCATCCGAAACACACAGCTTTGGATTTAAGGAAATCCATCTTTTCCTTGTGAGGCTTCTGTTTGATGAGCTTGCAAAAACCCAGGTTATGTCCAGCTTTGCAACAAAAAAGACATCGTTCTCCTGTTTTTGTAAGCAGTATTTTCCATATCCTTATTTCCTTGCTCTGTGTGGCTTGGAACAGGGGTTACATCCGTTGCAAAAGTGTATTTCCTTTCCTTGAATCTTGGAGGACCTTTTTCTCCTGCTTTTAGCTGGTTTCCGTGGCTTGATAACATGGGCTCTTGTAAATTGCCAAATAAAGGGTAAGAAGTGATTCTTGCCTGCCTGTCCACAAAGCTGACTAAGTCAGTGAACCTGGCTCTCAAACTTGTCCTTTCCTGCATGTCAAAAGCAACTCCCCTCCACCTTTCTCTTAACTTGAAGGGAAGCTTGGAAATGACAATCCTCATATTAGTAGGGCTATCCATTTCTTCAATGTACTCCATGCTGTTAACTGTATTACAGCAACCGGTGAGGAACACGGCAAACTCGGTGAGGGCTTCTCCATCATCTGACCTAATTGAAGGCCATTTCAGTGCTTTTTCGATGTAGGCAGAGGCGATGGTGTACTCATTACCAAAGTGTTTGTTCAAAAGCTTCTTTGCTTCTACATAGCCTCTGTCAGGATGCATATGTGAACAGCTGCGTGCTAGGATCTTTGGTCTGCCACGGGTGAACTGCTGAAGGAAATGCAGCCTATCCCTGTTGCTGTCAGTCCTATCCTCGATCCCATGCTCAAACGCTTTCATGAAAAAACCAAACTCCAAGGGATCTCCATCGAAAACTGGGATCTCCATCCGTGGGAGAGTGGACACCTTTTGTTGCTTCACCAAAAGCTCTGTAATCTTATTTTGTTGCTGCATGACGCTCAGCAAATCTTGAATATTACTTGACCTGCTCTGTTCTGTGTTGGGCTGGTAGCTGAAATTAGCAGTTGGTTGATGGAGCCTGCTACTTTTTTGTGCGTCAACTGGAGGCCTTGTTCCCTGTGCCACATAGGTGGAAGCTCCATAGTCTGACTGCACGGCTCTGAAGCCGCCCTCACTACCCTGCCTTGTAGCATTAAAGTAGGCAGCCATACCGTCTTTAGTTTCAGCAGAAGTGTTGCAAGGTGGCCCACCTACAGCAAGCACCTCCAGCTTTGCATTTGTTTCAGCGATGGCTGTTCTCAACTCAAATTCCTGTTTTCTTGCTTTAAGCACAGCCTCTTCTCTCTCAAATTGCTGCAACTGCTTTAGTGCATCTGCACGTGCTAACAGTGCCGCCAGCTCAGCTTTTACTTTAAGCCTGGTAGAAGATGCTGTAGAAGACACAACAGAAACAGATTGACTTGCCTGCGTCCTCTTGCTTGATGTCACTGAGACGCTGTCTTCAGGCTGGATTTCAGCATCCACTTTCTTGGCGTCATCATCTTGATGCTTAACTCTCTCCAGCCAACTTTCAACTTTCTCCACAAAATTCTTTAAGTCAATGGCTTTTGGCTGATACCAATGTGTCTGATCATGAAGAACCTCTTCCTCATTCAAATAGTTTTTAACTGCCTCATTTGCGTCACAGAACTCCTTGTACATGTCTGTGAAAGCAGCTTCTATTATCACATTCACTTTTTTAGAGTTGCCATCATCCTCCATTAAAGCATCAAGCTCCTTCCTCTTTTTAGTAAGATTGGTCAACTTAGCTTTCCTTGTTCCTTTAAGCCGTTCGAGCTTCTCCTCATATGCTTTAGCTGTTGGCTTCGATACCCTCTTAGCTTCAGTCGGCTCCATATTAACTGCTTTGCCAAACACTCTTCAATGCAATTAATCCTTGTGATTTAAGTTGCTCCAATAGCTCCACAATCACTTAGCTGACATGTCCAGAAGGTTTCCTTCTTCTAGCAAACACATGCGCTCCGTTAAATACAAGTGATGCTTACGTTCCATATGTTTGGCCGTCCAAAAGTCCGTGGGGAGTCCGTTACGCTTCGTTGAATCCCGTGTTGTATCCCAGCCGTGCGCACCAAGTCCTCTTTGTGCGTCGCGGTAGCTTGATAATCCTTTTTCGTGCGGAGCAAGTTTCTGACTTTTGTAGTGGCAACCTGTTTGCCACTCTATGCAGGACGTGGTTTCTGGACTCGTGCTCAAAAAAGTAAATCCAATGCCGATGTACAATGAAAAAGTAGTCGATTTATTCTCAAAAGATACTGAACAAACATATACTGGCTACGGTCAGAAAGTGTAGCTCCCGTCCTGCTCCGAATAATACAATCACCATGCAGGAAGCCCACAGGTGACTAATTAACCCCAGTTTTACCACACTTTCCAACGCTTTACGACAGTAACCACCTGTGGGAGACAGACAAAAAATAATAACATGCTAAGACCTAATACACTAAATAGATATCAATGTACAACAAAATAAGTTAAGAATAATTATTACTAATTAAAGCAAAATATATATATCAAACAAATAAGGCACAAAAGGCAAACAGCCTTATCTTCTCCATGGCTCTAACAAAAATGTTTTTAATTTTTTGACACTCTGATTTTGTGTCCATCCCCTCTTAAGAATACTATGAATGTAACCCGTAACGTGACTTGATTGTAGATGTGAAGCTTTATTATGCCCTTCCTTCAGTGACCTAACTGTTTTGTTGTTGTTGTTTTTTCCAATGTATTTGTGTTTCCCTAAAAGTGAAAAATCAAAAAATAAAGTATAAAAAATAAATAAAAATAAAATGTTTTTTCTTTTTTATTATTTTTATTTCCAGGTGAAGAAGAGCATCTGTGTTCTGTCCCACTGGCCTTTCTTCACCGTCTTCCAGAAGTTTCTGACCTTCATCTACAGATACTCCATCTCTGGGCCGCACGTGCTGCCACTGGAGAAGTACGAGTGTGTGTGTGTGTGTGTGTGTGTGGGGGGTGTGTGTGTGTGTGTGTGTGGGGGTGTGTGTGTGTGTGTGTGTGTGTGTGTGTGTGTCTCTCCCTCCCTCCTTCCCTCCCTCCCTCTCTCCTCTCTCTCTCTCTCTCTCTCTCTCCTCTCCTCTCTCTCTCTCTTCTCTCTCTCTCTCTCTCTCTCTCTCTTTCTGTCTGGTGTTGTGTTGTGTGTGTGTGTGTGTGTGTGTGGGGGGGTGGGGGTTAGTGTGTGTGTGTGTGGGGGGGGGGAGGGAGGGTTGTGTGTGTGTGTGTGTGTGTGTCGGGGTGGGGGGTTAGTGTGTGGTGTGTGTGTGTGTCTGTGTGTGTGTGGTGTGGGGGGGGGGTGTGTGTGTGTGTGGGAGGGTGTGTGTGTTGTGGTGTGTGGGGGGGGGGGGGGGTTAGTGTGTGTGGTTTGTGACAGAGAGAGTGTGTGTGTGTGTGTTTGTGACAGAGAGAGTGTGTGTGTGTGTTTGTGACAGAGAGAGTGTGTGTGTGTGTGTGTGTCTGTGTGTGTGTGTGTGTGTGTGTGTGTGTCTGTGTGTGTGTGTGTGTGG
>CM047509.1:31988797-31996297 GCA_026122265.1 Ammodytes dubius
ACGCCCTACCAACTGAGCTAAGGGCGCCCCCACGCTCATGTTAATTTTGACCAATCAGAAATCACATACCCCAGCTTTAACTTCCTGACCCATTTTCCCGAGTGCAGTAGGGAACCATGGTAACGGCCCCACTGTGTGTGATTTGACTTTAATGAATCCTTATGAATATTTCACCGTTCATCCAATATTCACTAGACACTCACCCTGCGTTCCAAATCCCCATACTCCCCTACTATTTAGTACGCCAGAAAAAGATTTAGGATGTGACCCAATACATGCACGTCAATTGTAGTATGCTAAAAAAAAAATATATAATTTCCCCACTAACTCCAATAGCATTTTGGAGTAATTGTCTTTATTCTTGACATTTCTCGAACAATGAAACGACACACACACACAGAAGGACACACACACACACACACACACACACACACACACACACACACACACACACACGCATACACACACAACGGTGTACCTAATAAAGTGCCCATTAACATTTTTCCATTTTTACCATCTCCCGCCCCTCCCCCCTCACTCCCCCCCCATTCTCACTCCTCCCCCCCTCTCTCACTCCTCTTCCCCCCTCTCTCACTCCTCCCCCCCCTCTCTCACTCCTCCCCCCCCTCTCTCACTCCTCTTCCCCCTCTCTCACTCCTCCCCCCCCTCTCTCACTCCTCTTCCCCCTCTCACTCCCACTCCCTCCCCCCCCTCTCTCACTCCTCTTCCCCCTCTCTCACTCCTCCCCCTCCCCCCTCACTCCCCCCCCATTCTCACTCCTCCCCCCCCTCTCTCACTCCTCTTCCCCCTCTCTCACTCCTCCCCCCCCCTCTCTCACTCCTCCCCCCCCTCTCTCACTCCTCCCCCCCTCTCTCACTCCTCCCCCCCCTCCTCCTTCCTCCTCCCCCTCTCACTCCTCCCCCCTCTCTCACTCCTCCCCCCTCTCTCACTCCTCCCCCCCCCTCTCTCACTCCTCCCACCCTCCCCTCTCTCACTCCCCCCCCCCCTCTCACTCCTCCCCCCCCCCCCCTCTCTCACTCAACCCCCCCCCCCTCTCTCACTCCTCCCACCCTCCCCTCTCTCACTCCCCCCCCCCCTCTCACTCCTCCCCCCCCCCCCCTCTCTCACTCAACCCCCCCCCCCCCTCTCACTCAACCCCCCTCCCTCTTCACATCCTCCCCCCCTCCTCTCTCTCACTCCCCCCCCCTCTCCCTCTCTCCCCCCCCCCCTCTCCCCCCCCTACCCTCAGGAGATCAAGCTGGCCCAGAAGCGAGCTCAGAAGTACTCTGCGACCCCTGACATGTGGTCAAAGTGTGTGCTGGGCCACTGCTACGGCCTGTGGTTCATCTACCTGCCCACCTTCGTGCGCGCGGAGCAGGCCAAGGTGCGCGCGCTGCACACCGCGTACGACGTGCTGAAACACATGGAGACACGCAAAGTGGTGCTACCAGACGAGGTGGGTGAGAGTGTGGGGGTGTGTGTGGGGGTGGTTGTGGGGAGGGTGTGTGTGTGGGGGGGTGGGGGGGCGTCTTGTGTGTGTGTGTCATGTTACTCAAACACATGGAGACACGCAAGGTGGTGCTACCAGACGAGGTGGTGGTGTGTGTGTATGTGTGCGTCTGTGTGTGTGCGTGAGTGACTGAGAATTTATTGAGTTTTTCACAACACACACAAACAAACACATGCACCATCACAACATACAAAAAAAAACGTAAGAAATGAAAAAACAAAAACAAAAAGGCAGAAATTGGCTAGTTTAAAAAAAAAATTATACGATATTTTTTTTTGCATTTTACTTACCATCTGTCTGTCTCTCTGTCTATCCATCTGTCTGTCTGTCTCTCTGTCTCTCCGTCTCTCCATCTGTCTGTCTGTCTCTCCGTCTGTCTGTCTGTCTCTCTGTCTGTCTGTCTGTCTGTCTCTCTGCCTGTCTGTGTGTCTGTCTGTCTGTCTGTCCATCTGTCTGTGTGTGTGTGTCTGTCTGTCTGTCTGTCTGTCTGTCTGTCTGTCTGTCTGTCTGTCTGTCTGTCTGTCTGTCCCGTCTGTCTGTCTGTCTGTCTGTCTGTGTGTCTGTCTGTCTGTCTGTCTGTCTGTCTGTCTGTCTGTCTGTCTGTCTCTCTGCCTGTCTGTCTGTCTGTCTGTCTGTCTGTCTGTCTGTGTCTGTCTGTCTGTCTGTCTGCAGGTGTGTTACAGGATCCTGATGCAGCTGTGTGGACAGTACGGTCAGCCAGTTCTCGCCGTCAGAGTTTTGCTGGAAATGAAGAAAGCGGGAATCACCCCGAACACCATCACATACGGATACTACAACAAGGTAGAGAGAGAGAGAGAGAGAGACATACGGATACTACAACAAGGTACAGAGAGAGAGAGAGAGAGAGAGAGAGAGAGAGAGAGGGAGAGAGGGAGAGACAGAGAGAGAGAGAGACAGAGAGAGAGAGAGAGAGAGAGAGAGAGAGAGAGAGAGAGAGAGAGAGAGAGAGACAGGCAGGCAGAGAGAGAGAGAGAGAGGAGGAGAGAGAGAGAGAGACAGAGAGAGAGAGAGAGAGAGAGAGAGAGAGAGAGAGGAATCACACCGAACACCATCACATACGGATACTACAACAAGGTAGAGAGAGAGAGAGAGAGAGAGACAGAGAGAGACAGACAGACAGAGAGAGACAGAGAGAGAGAGAGAGAGAGAGACAGACAGACAGAGAGAGAGGCAGAGAGAGACAGGCAGAGAGAGAGAGAGAGAGAGAGAGGGAGAGAGAGAGAGAGAGGCAGACATAGGGATACTACAACAAGGTACAGAGAGAGAGAGAGAGAGAGAGAGAGAGAGAGAGAGAGACACAGAGAGAGATTTTTTTGATTTTTGAAAAAAACTTTTATTTTCAGTTTCTTTCAATACAAGACATTTGTCATTTTATGCAAACAATCCTTTTTTTAGACAGGAAGATACACAATGAATAAATAAATTAAAACACAGAGTTAAAAGAGAGCTTTCCCTCATTTACTGAACACACAGCCGTTGTGCAGCACCAAACATCTTCAAACTCCATAAGTGTGTTCATCAGCTCATGGTATCTAAAGTCTACTTTTATTCTGGCTTTGACCAGCATGCCAAACGTCTCTTTCAGCCCAAGGCCTGCCTCCCCCTCTACCTGATTTTTCCTTGTTTTATAGATCGCCATCTTCGCTTGCCCCACCACATAATTTAAAAGACACCATTTCTTCGACTCTTTTTTGTTATAACCAGCACCACCAATAAAACCCGCCTCCGACCACACCTCTCCACACATTAAAAACACAGCTTTTAAAATGTGGAATAAAACACTGAGTCTGTGACAGTCAAGATAACAGTGGATCAGGGTTTCATCTTGGTCACAAAAAGGACAAGTCTTTAAAACAGTGGGGTTGATTTTGGAAATAAAAACATTGACGGCCAGCGCCCCCTGCAGGATCCTCCATTGGAGGTCCCCTGTCCTTTTATTTAGTGGAGGCTTGTATAGAAGCCTCCACACAGGTGTCCGTCCCTGCAGCCTCTCTCTCCATACTGTTTCCCTGTTGGTGCTCAGTTTCACCTTTTGCGTAGCCACCACACAGTACTTGTACAATGTTTTCCCCGAAAGTAATTGTAAATCCAACAAGGACTTAGAAGTGCCCCTTGGTTTGTCCAGCCTGCTCTGGTCCACGGACAGACTGAGTTCTGGGAAGGGATCTCCCTGGTCCGGTATCTCCGCCCCGCTGCTGTACTCCCTCAGCATCTCGTGCTCCTCTGCGCTCAGCCTGCTGCTCCATTGGTTCAGGATGTGTCTGGTGTGTCGGCTGGACCTCAGGCCCAGGAGAGAGGCCACAGCCTGCGTGTTGTGCAGCCCGGGCCCTGCCACGTCCACCACCTGCCTCAGCCTGACCGTCCCCGTGGAGCGAAGGCGCTGGGTGAGGCCAGGGCTGCTGCCGTCTTGTATGTCCAGCCGGGCCCCGCACACCAGGGGCTCCTCCAGGAGCCAGAAGAGAGAGGCTGCAGGCCCCAGTCTGTCCCATTTAAAAAGTGTCCACGCTTTAAAAACACCATGATAAAAAGGAGGCAAGTTACACACACGATAAAAATCACAATTCACTAAAAACAAAGACTTGTCTAAAACGAGGCCAGCTATCCTCCTTAAAATGATGCCTGTTACCTGCCTCCAGACGACATCATCACAGCAGGAAAGGTAACGCTTTACAAACTGCAGCCTGAAAGCTGCTGCCCTGCTCTCCAGGTGTATTAAGCCCTGCCCCCCCTCTTCTTTTGGCAGGTACAGTACACTCTGGGGAACCCAATGAAGTTTATCCCAGAAAAAGTTTAATAGGATCGTCTGAATCTTTTGCAGCAGCCCAGCAGGGGGTTCAAGGCACTTGAGCCTGTGCCACAGGGTGGACGCTACCAAGTTGTTAATAATGAGAACCCTCCCTCTGTATGACATGTGGGGAAGCAGCCACCTCCACTTTGCCAGCTTCCCCTCCACCTTTTCCATCACACCCTCCCAGTTCTTTTGCTCAGTTTGCTCATCCCCCAGATGAACCCCCAGGTACCTGAAGCCTCCCCTCTTCCAGGTCAGCCCCCCAGGCAGCTTGGGCAGACCAGCAGCCCACCTCCCAACTGCCAACGCCTCGCTCTTTGACCAATTCACCTTGGCAGCTGAGAGTTTACCAAAGGTTTCAACAACTTTACTCAGTTTATCAATATCATCTTGATTTTTAATAAAAATGATGATGTCGTCTGCGTAGGCTGATGAAATAAAATTTGTGCTGATGTCAGGTAAAAACAGGCCGTCAATAAAAACACGAACATTTTGCAGCATTGGTTCAATGGACAGTGAATACAACATACCTGACATGGCGCAGCCCTGTCTAATTCCTCTTTGCACATTAAAAGGTTTGCATAGACCACCATTTATCTTTAGCACACTCTCAATGTTCTCGTACAGGACCTTTATCTTAGCTATCAGACCCGGGCTGAGGCCGTACCTTTGTAAAACCTTCCAAAGGTAGCGGTGCTCAACCCGATCAAAAGCCTTTTCCTGGTCTAACGAAACCAGACCAGCATCTAAGCCCAATGAACCGGAGGCTTCCAAAATATCTCTAATTAATGACACATTGTCAACAATTGACCTGCCAGGCACACAGTAAGTCTGAGTCCGGTGGATGAGCTGCTCCATCACTTTCTTCAGCCGGTTGGCCAGGGCTTTGGACAGCAGCTTGTAGTCAGAGCACAGCAGTGAGACGGGGCGCCAGTTCTTAATCTGCTGCAGGTCTCCCTTCTTAGGCAGCAGCGTCAGCACTGCCCTCCTGCAGCTCTGGGGGAGAGAGAGCTCTTCAAAGCTCTCCGAGAAGACCCCCAGCAAATCCTCTTTCATCTCAGTCCAGAACGCTCTGTAGAACTCTGAGGGCAGCCCATCTATGCCGGGGGCCTTACCCCCCTGCACACTCTGCAAGGCTGCAAATAGTTCTGCCTCAGTCAGGGGCCCCTCCAGCTCTCTGTTGGTCTCTTCTGACACCGTGGGCAGGTCCTGACAGAAATCGTTAAAAGCAGCATCATCCTCCTGGTACTCACTGCTGTACAGCTGCACATAAAACTCCACCGCTCTGCTCCTAATGGCTGCAGTGTGCGTCAGCGTCCGCCCATCCTCTGCCTGCAGCGAGTGCATCTGCCTGCTCTGTCCATTCCTCTGCTCCAGGCCGAAGAAAAACTTGGAGGGGGAATCCATAAGCGCAGCACTCTGGAAACGAGACCGGACTAGCGCCCCCTGCGCTCTGGTGCCCAGCAGGTCTGCCAGCACGGCTTTTTTAGATTTGAGGTTTTCAATACAACCTCCATTTCCTGTGGACTGTGAGGAACTCTGCAGCTCCACTATATCTACCTCCAGATCTTTGATAGACTTGGCCATGTCACGAGAAACATTGAGAGTGTACTGCTGACAGAGCTGCTTTATTTGTATTTTGCCATGGTCCCACCATTGCTTTAAACAAATAAAATCCCCCTTCCTCTCTCTAAAACCTCTCCAAAAATAAATAAAAACCTCTCTAAAATGCGCATCTAAAAGCAAAGTGGTGTTAAAATGCCAATAAGCAGACTTACTCCTAAGATTTTTAATAAAAACCTCACATAAAACCATGGAATGGTCCGAGAAGCCCACTGGACATATATAACACCTCTTAAAAATGCTAAAATGCTGCGTAAAACAATAAAACCTGTCTAACCTCGCTAAAGATAAAACACGTTCTCTGCTGTGGACCCAAGTGTACTGTCTTATATTGTGGTGGATTTTTCTCCATACATCACTCAGACTATGAGTGTTTATAAGAGATAGCATAGCCTTCTGAGATGGTGCATGTGGTTCTAGGTGGTTTCTATCACATATGTGATTTGCTGTGCAGTTAAAATCCCCTCCTAAAAACAAATAGTCCTCTGGCTCACACTGCTTTAAAACCAAACTGAGTTCATTTAAAAAGAGAACTCTGCCAGGGCCAGAATTAGGAGCATACACATTAATAAAAACAATATTAAAACGCTCATACTTTGCTTTAACCACAAGCATTCTCCCCTGCACCCGCTCCTCCACCACATAAGATACAGGACTAAAATCTCTTGAAAAAAGGAGAGCCACCCCTGCACTAGTGCTGTTAAAATGGCTTAAAATGACCTGTCCGTCAAACTCCCTCCTCCAGTCTGTTTCATTAAAAGCATCACTATGGGTCTCCTGCAACATCATAACATTAATTTTTTTCAATTTAAAAGTCTCAAAAATGCAAGCCCTCTTCTTCACATCTCTCGCTCCATTGACATTGAGCGTGGAAAGTTTAAAGTGACTCATTAAAACAGCTGTTAAAAGAGACACACAGACTAGAAGAGACAGCAGGCACACTGCTTTATGTACTGTCTGAGACTCCATCATTAAGCTGCTTTCTTATCTTCCTTCCCATTGTCCTCAGTCTGTAATACTCTGTGACAGTGAAACCTTCTTCCCCTCTCATTTTCATCTGAGCTTTTACAGATACCAACAGCTTTTCTACATCTTCAAAATACTCCTTATACTGGGGAGTCCTCATGCCTTTTGTCTTTTGCAAAAAAACCCTGATACTCTTTACGGAGTACAGCTCACCCAGCTGTACAGCAGAAAGCATTTGTGAGTCTGTGAGGGGCTGACTGTCTGTGCCACAGTCCTCCATCCCCACTTCCTCTTCACTGGACCCCGTCTCCTCATCACTTCTTTCTGAGTCTGTGTCTGTCTGTTCCTCCTGCTCCCTAGCTGTTGGCTTCTTTGCCTTAGAGCCACAGGCTTCACCTCTCTGTTTTCTCTTTAAATGGGAAGCCTTACACAGGTTATCTTCCTCTTCCATTACCCCATCCTCACTGTCCTGTTCTGCTGCAGCAGAGATGGGCCCAGCTACTACACCCCCTGCTGGTTCTGTGGTAATATTGTCCCCCTCTTCCTGAACAACACACTCACTTTGTTTATCGCTGTCACCAGTTTCAACACA
>CM047509.1:32003797-32008797 GCA_026122265.1 Ammodytes dubius
TGTTTTAATGTGTATTTATTCATTAATTTTTCTGTCTAAACCAAAGATTGTTTGTATAAAATGAAAAATAAAATATATAATAATAAATATTTTTTGTTGAAAGAAACTGAAAATCAAAAATCAAAAAAAAATCTCTCCCCCCTCCTTCCCTCCCCCCCCCCCACACACACTCTCACTCTCTCCCTCCCTCCTTCCCTCCCCCCCACACACACTCTCACTCTCTCCCTCCCCCCCCCTCCCTCCCCCCCCCCACACACACAACCTACCTGTCTCCCCCCACACACACACACCTACCTGTCTCCCTCCCTCCCTCCCCCCCCCCCCCCCCCCCCCACACACACCTCTCCCTCCCTCCCCCCCCCCCCCCACACACACACCTACCTGTCCCCCCCCCAGGTCCTGCTGTCTAGCTGCTCTCTGTGCCGCGGCTGCAGCTCTCTGGTTTACGATGAGGAGATCATGGCTGGATGGACGTCAGACGACTCCAACCTCAACTCCTCCTGCCCCTTCTGTGGCGCCTCCTTTGTCCCCTTCCTCAACGCAGAGATCTGTGACAGGGGGCCCGTTAACAGGTGAGTGTGTGTGTGTTTTCCACCATGTTGTTATACAGTATAGTTCATTAATTCATTTACAGAGCCTAGGCTGTGTATGAATGTGTATTTCATGTAGTAATTCTGTGTGTTTGTTCCTCAGTGTGTGTGTGTATGTGTGTGTTTCATTTACAGAGCCTAGGCTGTGTATGAATGTGTGTATTCCATGTAGTAATTCTCTGTTTGTTCCTCAGTGGAGAGCGAAGCACCTGGAACCTTGAAGATGAGGTGGAGAGTGCAGTGAGGCCGCCCAGTGTACAGGAGGTAAAGGTCTACTGTGTTTGATTATACGGCTTATATATACGTTTATTTATTTTTATTATTTATCTAGTTATTGTTTTTGTTATTTATTATTATTATTATTTTTTCTGAATTAATTTCCAATTTTTTTTTTCAACCATTTTTTTTTTCCAAAACAGAAATGTACTAGTAAAACTATCTATCAAAGTTTAAAAAAATGTTTTTGTAATTTTTATTAAATTCAAAAAAATTTACCTCTTGACATGAGGTGAGGTGAATATATTTTTATATATTTTTTTTTAATAATTAAAAAAATAATAATAATAATAATACAAAAACAAAGCCAACCATTTTTTTTTGTCAAAGCAGAAATGCACTAGTAAAAACTATATATAACACTTTTTGGTTTGTTTTTTTATTTTATAAATTCATCATGTGTGTCCCTGTTCCCAGGACCCTCGGCCCCCAGTCTCTCTGTCTATACTGTATATACAAAGCTCCTCGTACTATCATGTAGTTCGGAAGTTTATTCCTTGTTTGTGGGAGTGTGGAGGTAGAAACCATCTAGGTTTTATTTATTTATTTATTTATTTATTTATTTATTTATTTATTTATTTATTTATTTATTTATTTATTTATTTATATATTTTTTGTAAATTCCCCCCCCCAAAAAAATCAAAGGAGAAATGAACTAGTTTTTTATATATATTTTTTCTCTCTCCACACTGTCAATAAAGCTTGGAAAAAGGCCAAAAAACTGAAAAAATGTACTAGTTTATTTATTTTCCCCCTGTCCCCAGGAGCCTCGGCCCCCCGGTGGCGCTGAGCCGTCACTGCGCCAGTGTAACGGAGTGAGTGACGACTCCAGCTCAGAAACCAGCAGCTACTCCGACAACAGCAGGACCACCGTGAGTCTGTGTGTGTGTGTGTCTGTGTGTGTGTGTGTGTGTGTGTGTGTGTGTGTGTGTACCATATCGGCTCCGGCCTTCATTGCAGTGGTCGCGGGTTAAAATCCGACCTTTGGACCTTTACTGCAGGTCATCCTCTCTCTCTCTCTCTCTCTCTCTCTCTCTCTCTCTCTCTCTAAAGGTAAAAAAATAAAATAATTCCCCCCTCCCCCTCTCCCCCCAGGCCTCGTCAGTGGGCGGTTCTCCCCAGGTGACTGTGGCCTACCTCAGCCCTCTGGTTCTCAGGAAGGAGCTGGAGAGTCTGCTGGAGAACGAAGGTGAAGCAAAAGTTCCTCATAGCACCTTTAAATGGATCTTAAAAATGGAGTCAGTGATTCTGGAGTATGCTTTTTGTCAAAATAATTTTTTCATCTATATCTGTGAATATCTGTCCATACTTTGTCTGCGCTTAAAAAAAAATCCCGATGTTGCTAGCTAGTTTCAGAAATATCTAAAAGGTGCAGTGTGTAATATGACATCATCAAGAAAGTTCTACAAAGTTCTAGAATGCAACGCTCCCTGGGTAACCCCAACCCTTTAGAATAATAACAGAAGCTACAGTGGCCTTCAAGGACAAGAACAATTCTAAATTTTAAACAAGGCACCTGATGACATTCCAACTATGACACTTTCAAGATGGCGGCACTAGGCCTTGGTCCAAAATATGCAGAAATATGGACATATATGAGACCCTTTCTAAGGGAAAAAATAATAATTCTAAAAAAAAAAATCAGCTATTATGCACTAAATTAAACGTACTTATGGATATTATAATTATTTTCTACAAAATCTGCTAGGAAATAAAACCCAAAATTCTACACACTGCAGGTTTAAGGACTCACATCCAACATACACACACACATAGAACACATTAAAATACATTACTCAATAAAATACTGTACTAAAATAGGTGCAAGCTATCATGCCATATTGATTTTAGCTAATGAATTACTTAAAATGTTACACAGGTTGCGTTCCGAATCGCATACTTTCTACTATATAGTATGTAGAAAAAAGATTTAGGATGTCCCGATTCTTGTGGCCAGATTTAGGATGGTTAGAGTACCCGGATGGTCTACTTCATGCGGCCAAGATTGTTAGTGTTGAAAAGTGCATCCTATTTGGGCGATTCTGACCCACAATCCAGTGCGCACGTGAAGTGACGTAACATCGACGAAGCCTCCATATGAAAACAAACGGGGATGCGCCGGATATAAAAGCAAGAGGCAAGATCAAGGCGCAATGTTATGATGAAATAAGAGAGTAAAGTATGTCCCAATAGTATGCCTACTGCATCCTAACTAGATTCTTTTTATCGTCTGATGTAGTATGTAGAATAGAAAAAAGAAAGAGTATGCGATTCGGAATGCAACCACAGTGTCCCTTTAATAATCCTTGTTTCTGCAGGTGAGGCGGTGTTAGCTCAGCCCCAGTTTCTGGACAGCCACTCCATCATCTTCTGGAACTTGGTCTGGTACTTCCACCGGCTCGGTCTCCCTAGCAACCTGCTGCAATGGTACGGGCCTCCCCACTGGCCAGCCAGTTCACACAGGTGAGGGGGGGGGGGAGTGTGTGTGGGGGGGGGGGGGTGTGTGTGTGTGTGTGTGTGTGGGGGGGGGGGGGGGGGGGTGGGGGGGGGTGTGTGTGTGGGGGGTGTGTGTGTGTGTGTGTGTGTGTGTGTGTGTGGTGTGTGTGTGTGTGTGTGTAAAGAGTCTGTAAAGTTTGGAAAATTCTTGATGATAAAGTTTTTTTTTTGTAAGATCGATATATCATATTGTTTAATATTTAAAAAGAAAATTTGTTTTTTTCTATATATTTGTTGTAATGTTAACTAATAAAATTTTTATTCAAAAATAAAAAATAATAAAATTAAGTAGTTACTTGTGTTTTTGTTGCTTTCTTTAAATATATTTTTCTACATACATACAAAATTCTAATAAAAAAAACAGTTGGGGCGCTCCGGTGGCGTAGTGGATAGAGCGTGTACCATTTTGGCTCCGGCCTTCGTTGCAGTGGTTGCAGGTTCAAATCCGACCCGTGGACCTTTACTGCAGGTCATCCCCTCTCTTCTCTCTCTCTCTCTCTCTCTCTCTCTCTCTCTCTCTCTCTCTCTCTCTCTCTCTCTCTCTCTCCCCATTTCAACTCTGTACTGTCTAATAAAGCTTGAAAATGACATAAAATAATCTTTAAAAAAAACAAAAATCATAGTAGTTACTAATAAAATAATTTAAACAACTAAAATAATCTAGATAAATTGACCGTCGAGTGCGTTATTTTATATTTGATGAAATGTTTACGAATAAAATCCTAAAAATAAAAACCTAAACGGACTAAAGCAGTGTCTGTGTGGTGTTGTGTGTTTGCAGACTGAGAACACGTCTGTGGCAGTGAGGCTGATGTGGGACACTCTGAGTCCAGACACAGAAAGATGGCCGCCACTATATATACTCTGGAGGATACACAGTAAGTACTGTCTGTCTGTCTGTCTGTCTGTCTGTCTGTCTGTCTGTCTGCCTGTCTGTCTGTCTGTCTGTCTGTCTGTCTGTGTGTTTTCTAGGTGGTGTTCCGATGCGGTCCTACAGCTGGCGTAAACACAGCCACCCGTTCACTCTGACACACACACTGACTATCTATCTATCCATCTATCCATCTATAGCCTGGTCCAACCAGACCATCGTACGTCATTTCATTTGTACAGAAGGTCTGGAAGTGCTGTAATTGGCAAACGTTCACTCACTTGGAGGCGGGTGTCTGTCGAAGTTTAAAACTATTGGATCTGCCCAGTGCCACTCTGGATCTGCCAACCAATCGCACAACGTTTGGTCGTCACGTGTGTCATGAGCCGGCTTCTGACGGTGCGTTCCAGTTGGACAGGGAACTCGGAAATTTCCGACTTCACTACATATTGTGGTCTATGAATCTACCGGTACCTGGCAACAGTAACTTGCTAGAGCCTAACGTTTAGTTATTTGGACGAGAAAGGTTGTAGGCGTCCATACTTTCCCGAGCAGATGCACTGGAACACAGACAGGTCGGAACTCGGAACTACCAAGTCGGAAATCTCCTTCTTCCGAGTATAAAGGAACGCAGCATTCAGCTGAAACTGGAGCGCGACTTCGACGTCATCGTTCTCAGCCACTCGCTCTGTTCGCTGATTGGACGGCTGTAGATTCTCCGGAGAAAGCTGGGAAATGCACCGTACACCCAGACTGACTACTGAACG
>CM047509.1:32028797-32041297 GCA_026122265.1 Ammodytes dubius
GGCCAAGGGAAGACTGAGGGAAGAAAAACCTCATTCATTATATTATAATAGTGATTTTATAATGATAGAACGCCGGTTCCGTATGGGTGAAGTATTCCTTTAAAGGTGCTATGAGGAACTTTTAAATATTTCTGAAACAGTCTCATTTCTCCTCTGATGATCATAAATTACATGTAACAGCAAATGAGACCATCAGTGTAAAATAATTATATTTTTATATAGTTTTTCTTAATGCCTTTGTCATGGGTATACGCTCACCCAGGAACAACAGCTGGCGTGGTAAAAACACTACCGCTTTTTGTCCAAAGGGGGGCGATAGAATTAACACAAAGTGAAAGTTCCCCGTGGAACCTTTAAACAGTGATTTGATCCATTGGTGTGTCTGTCCTTTCAGAGTGGAGGGTTCTCTACGTGGTCCTCACCAGCTTCTTGCTCATGGTCTTCACTCTGTCTGTCAGCTGGACTCTGGTCTGCTGCTGCAAGAGGTACAGACAGACACACACTCTCACCCCCCCCCCTACCCCCCTACCCCCCCCCCCCCCCCCACCCACACACACACACACACACAGACAGACAGACGGACGGACGGACGGACGGACGGACAGAGAGAGAGACACACACATACACAAACAAACAAACAGAGAGACACACAGACAGACAGACAGACACACGCCAAATGCTTATATCACACAATCACACACACACACACACACACACACACAGTATCTTAACCTGTCTGTCTGTGTGTATGTGTGTGTGTGTGTGTGTGTGTGTGTAGGAGGAGACAGACCAAAGTGAGGAGAAAAACCAAATACACGATTCTGGACAACATGGACGACCAGGAGAGAGTGGAGCTGCGGCCAAAGTTCAGTGAGTCACTACAGTGTGTGTGTGTGTGTGTGTGTGTGTGTGTGTGTGTGTGTGTGTGTGTGTGTGTGTGTGTGTGTGTGTGTGTGTGTGTGTGTGTGTGTGTGTGTGTTGTGTGTGTGTGGTGTGTGTGTGGGGGGGGTGGGGGGGGGGGGGGAGGGGTTAGAGTGAAATTTTTTGATATGGCCATGTTCAGAAAGTCATGTTAAACGGTCTACAGTAGACACCCAAGTTTGATATCATGCAGTATAATGATATTTTAGATTATATTTTAAACTATTTTATCCCATATTTCAAAGTGCTCCATAGAAACATTTAACAGTATGTTTAGTCCTTTTTCAGAGGCTCTAAATTAGATGGATGGATGGATGGATGGATGGATGGATGGATGGATGGATGGATGGATGGATGGATGGATGGATGGATGGATGGATGGATGGATGGATGATAGATAGATAGATAGATAGATAGATAGATAGATAGATAGATAGATAGATAGATAGATAGATAGATAGATAGATAGATAGATAGATAGATAGATAGATAGATAGATAGATAGATAGATAGATAGATAGATAGATAGATAGATAGATAGATAGATAGATAGATAGATAGATAGATAGATAGATAGATAGATAGATAGATAGATAGATAGACTAACCCTTGTTGCCGTTTGCAGGCATCAAGCATCGCAGCACGGAGCAGAACTCTAGTCTCATGATGTCAGAGTCTGAGCTGGACAGCGACCAGGAACGCCCCGTACGAAGCAGAACACGCAACGGGAACCCATTCGGCTGAAAGGGAAACCTCACAAGACCAAAACGCTTTGGCACACACACTACCACACGTGTTACGCAGATACACACACACCCTGCGTTCCAAATCACATACTCTTTCTTTTTTACTACGCTACATACTAAAGTACAGAAGACTTTTAGGGCCACAGACAGGAGAGAGAAAAAAATCAGATAAGGAAGATTTTTTTTTTCAGTATGGCGAGAAATGTCAAGAATAAAGACGAAAACTCCAAAATGCTATTGGGAGTTAGTGGGGCATCTGGGTATTTTTCAGCATACTACAATTGACGTGCATGTATTGGGACGTCCACAATCTATTTCTGGCATACTAAACAGTAGGGAAGTATGGGGATTGGAACGTAGGGCAAGTGTCATGATGATAGGACCTATGGTTAATGAGTTATGGTCAATTAACTGCTATGCCCGTCCCCCTGCGAAGACGTTTTTTATGGCGTCAATGGCGGCCATGTTTTTGAAGCTAATATTTCTAGTTAAAAAATTTGGCGTTAATAAAATGAAATTTGGAAAAAATCTCTCGAAAGCTATAGTGCGTAACTTTTTTTTATATGACTGGATTCTGTTACATTCAAGCCATCGCCAAACGAGTTGACACTACAAAGTTGATTAAGCCTTTTATCAGCTCCACAAAACTCTCTCTATATTTCTCAGTATGGCAGCGTTTACAAACTGGTGTCCCCCCCCCCCCCCTCTCCCCTGACACTGGTGCAGGAGCTCAGAAAAATCCCCAAGAAGAGCCCAAGAAATGTTTCAGTTGTTGATTCTACTGCTAAGAAAAAAAAAAACCTGGATGTACAGCAGAAGGTATAAAATCCATGTGCCATCACTGAAGGCTTTACCTCATGTAGATGGCGATGCACCGACAGTGTTGTTGTAATTACTCAGAATTCCTCATGGGGGGGCGAAAGAACTTACGCACTATAGCTTTATGTTTTGAGGATTTCTGTCATATCAATCCGCTGACAGACAGACAGACAGACAGACAGACAGACACACAGACAGACAGACAGACAGACAGACTACACACAGTTACATACAACTCCTTTAAAAAACAATGGAATACTTTTTCAACATGTTTGAATGTATCAGGAGAGCATGGTTAATGTCTGACATATAGTTACCGTTGCTATGAGGAAGTTCCAAATAAATGTAGCGGTCAATTTGTGTTGCACCGTAAGCAATAATAGCATTTCTAAAATTGTAAAAAAAGTTTAAAGGTGCTACGAGGAACTTTCAGTGTGTGGTAATTCTAGCGCCACCCTTTGGACAAAAGCGGTAGTGTTTTTACCACGCCAGCTGTTGTTCCTGGGTGAGCGTATACCCCATGACAAAGGCATTAAGAAAAACTATATGAAAATAGCATTCTTTTACACGCATATTTAAAAGTTCCTCGTAGCACCTTTAACTAACCGTTTACAGCATTAAGTAAGCGTTCACTATCATTAAATTAATGTACTCTAATTGTAAAGTCTCACCAATTAATGTAAAATGAACTGTGCGCTCTCGAGAAATAAAGACTATTAGCTTATTTTAGTTTTTTTGAAAGCTGTAGCTACAACTTCAAATGTTGTTATATTTTCATTTGAAAGATTTAAATTTTAAACAGAGGGAGTGGCTGAGAACAATGCCGTTGAGTGTCAGTTGTAGTCAGAACCCGGCGCATGACATACTGTACGTCACGACCAAACGTTATGCGATTGGTTGGCAGATCCAGAGTGGCACTGGGCAGATCCAATAGTTTTAAACTTCAACAGACACCTGCCTTCAAGTGAGTTTGAAAAACACATACAAAACACACACCACAACACAACATGTAATATTAAAATTTCCTCTTTATTTTACATTAATATCTAAAAGTTATGAATATAAAATCACTTTTTTTTAAATTATCTAAACACAACAAATAAATTACAATTAAGACAACATTCACTTTAAATTATAAACGATCTGCCTTACAAACCCAAACAAACTAAATGTTGGACGGTCAAAAATGAGTGCATCTAAAAAATGTCAACATTATCATTTTATCAAGATATCAACCAATTATAATATTTGTATCTGGTATTTATTAATCAAGACATCTCTATGCCCTTACAATGATATCTATTTCCCAGATTTATCGCTTAAAATGGTGCTCCGAGGAACTTTCAGTGTGTGTTAATTCTAGCGCCCCCCTTTGGACAAAAAGCGGTAGTGTTTTTACTACGCCAGCTGTTGTTCCTGGGTGAGCGTATATACCCATGACAAAGGCATCAAGAAAAACTATTAAAAAAAATAGCATTCTTTGTACCGATGGTCTCGTTTGCTGTTACTTGTAATGTATGATCATCAGAGGAAAAATGAGACTGTTTCAGAAATATTTAAAAAGTTCCTCGGAGCACCTTTTAATGTCCAACTATTGTCAACACTGTAAGAAATCAACATTTATTACCTCGGCACAAATGACAAATACAAATTTACTTTTCAGGCACAGAAAAAAAAAGGTTTGCTCAAGTTTAAATTAATACAAATCTTCACAGTAACAATCTACACAATATTTAAATTGCTAAACAGCAGTATTGAGTGTGTGTGTGTGTGTGTGTGTGTGTGTGTGTGTGTGTGTGTGTGTGTGCGTGTCTGTGTTTGTCTGTCTGTCTGTCTGTCTGTGTGCGTGCGTGCGTGTGTGTGTGTTTGTTGACATCTTAAAATACTTTTAATTCAATTTTCAGACAGGCATATTCCCTTTAAAAATAGGTGCATGCATCCGACATCTATATTTATTTATTTATTATCATCGTTTACCAAGGACTGATCTATATTATTTAAATGTTTGTAAAGACCCTGTGTGTGTGTGTGTGTGTGTGTGTGTGTGTGTGTGTGTGTGTGTGTGTGTGTGTGTGTGTGTGTGTGTGTGTGTGGTTATGATTATTTTCCATACAGATGAAAAATGCACTTTCACTATTATGATTATGATTAAAAAGACCAAGTTTTGGGCTTCTCTGGTGGTGTAGTGGATAGAGCGCGTACCATATTGGCTCCGGCCTTCTTTTGCAGTGGTCGCGGGTTCGAATCCGACCTGTGGACCTTTACTGCAGGTCATCCCCCCTCTCTCTCTCTCTCTCTCTGTCTCTCTCTCTCTCTCTCTCTCTGTCTCCCCATTTCAACTCTGTACTGTTTAATAAAGCTTGAAAATGCCAAAAAAATTATCTTAAAAGTTCAAGTTTTGTATATTTCACAAGCCTCAAATGATTGAAAAAATATCTGAATTCTGAGCTTAAAATTACTGTTAGACCAACAGTTTTTTGCCCAATTTTTTTCCACATTTTTCAAATAATAAAATATGTTTCACGTTAACAGACCCACTACTACAGGATGCGGAATACGAACGCAATGATTTAAAAATAATAATAATAATAATACAGCAAATAGATTGTTGTGCCTTTTTTAATATAATTTATCACAGTTACTGCAACAGACTTATTTTTCCATTTTAAGTCAACATCTTTGTGCTTCTGAAATATTAACGTATTAATATTAAAGGCCTACTTCACCAGTTGGAATATGAAGGTGTATTGAACTCTGAGATCCTATGTAGTTTATAAATGTGCAAAAAAAATAATAAAATCGGATCATCTCAGCCTGAGAAAAAGGCAGAAAGAGTGTTTTATGGTCTCACTGTCTAACCCTACAGTTTCCTTCTTGTGACATCACAGTAAGGGTTAGGATTAACAGGACAGCTGGGCCAAGGGAAGACTGAGGGAAGAAAAAGCTCATTCATTATATTATAATAGTGATTTTATAATGATAGAACGCCGGTTCCGTATGGGTGAAGTATTCCTTTAACTTAAGTGTTGAGAAAAATGACAAGGCCAATGAGATATTAAAGTCAGAAATGGTGCTTTGTTCACATCATCTGAGCTACTTACACTGTCTACGAGGAACTTTACGTTTTTTGTTCATTCTAGCGACAAAAGCGGTAGTGTTTTTTTTTACCACACCAGCTGTTGTTCCTGGGTGAGCGTATACCCCTGACAAAGGCATTAAGAAAAACTAAATAAAAGCAAAATTATAAAAATATCGCAGACATTAATTGTCCACTCGTAGCCTAGCATAGGTCGCAGGGTTTCGTTCGAATCTTTTGAAATATATTTTTTTTGCACATTTTCAACAAAAATTGCTGAATAATAAGCAACATATTTGTTACAACAGTATTCTGGTGTCTCATAAGGACATTTATGATCCGACTGCATTGTTTTTCAGTTCAGGAATGTGTGGGGAAACGTATTATGCATATCAGAATGTGAGCCAACATTAGCACGTGTGTTTAGCCGTGAGGATTTTGCCTGACTCATGTGTAGCCTGAATATGTAAGTTCAAATCTGTTTCCGTTGTAAAAAGTGTAAAATATTGTTTAAATATGTGAAGAATAAAGCATCTAACCTTTGTGTGGCTTGTCCGAGTAACTTAATTTATTCTATGTTTGTATTGCTATTTTATTTCATCCTAACATGGCTCCTTGATCTTGCCTCTTGCTTATTATATATATATATATCTGTCTCATCGCTGGTTGTTTTCACTGGGAGGCTCAGTCCATGTGATGTAACTTCTGCTGCAGTGGATTGTGGGTCAGAACCTCCATAAAGCTGCTGGTTTCAACACTAAAAAAAAATCACCACCGGATGTAGTAGGACATCTGGGTATTTTTCAGCATGCTGCATCTGTCTGACATCATGTATTGGGACAAACTAAACAGCAGGGAGGATAATATTTTGAGATAATGGATTTATTAAATTTCATTCTACCAAATAAAAATGCCCAAAAAATGCCTGACATATTTCACTCTGTGTAATAAATCTAGAATATATTCAAGTAAAAAAAATGAACGCACTTTCCCATGTTATTCTAATATTTCTCGATGCACCTTTCTTTCTATCTATCTATATATCTATAAATCATGAGTGCTCAGTTTTTTCCAGAGCAATGCACCTGTCTATCCGTCTGTCCGTCTGTCTGTCTGTCTGTCTATCCATCTGTCTATCTATCTATCTATCTATCTATCTATCCGTCTGTCCGTCTGTCTATCTTTATCTATCATGACCGCTCAAGGCTTCAGTCCTCCGAAGCACATGTACTTGACGTCGAGGTACTCCTCTATGCCGTACTTGGATCCCTCGCGGCCCAGACCGGACTGCTTCACCCCGCCGAAGGTTGCCTCTGGGGTGGACAGGAGACCCTCGTTTATCCCCACTATCCCCGTCTCCAGAGCCTCAGCCACTCGCCAGATCTGACTGACATCCTGGGAGAAGCAATAGCCTACAAAAACAGAAGGGGAAAAAAATCACATTACTTCACAATGAATCTAGAATATATGAAAGTTTAAATTTTTTTGAATGGACTTTTTCATGTTATTCTAATATTTGTGGATGCACCTTTCTATCTATCTATCTATCTATCTATCTATCTATCTATCTATCTATCTATCTATCTATCTATCTATCTATCTATCTATCTATCTATCTATCTATCTATCATGGATACTCAAGGCTAGTTTACAAAACAGGAAAATATCAAATGGTTAATAATAAATGCTAATGTAACCGTAGCTAGCAACATGCCCGTTTACAAAACCTAGGCTGTGTATTAACACTGGCTATTTATCAAGTTCACACACATCCTGGGAGAAGCAATAGCCTACAAAACATAAGGAAAAATATAGCATTACTTCTTTAAAAAGGTGCTCTGAGGGACTTTCAGTTTGTGTTAATTCAGGCGCCAACTTTGGACAAAAGCGGTAGTGTTTTTTGTAATTTATGATCATCAGAGGAGAAATGAGACTGTTTCAGAAATATTTGAAAGTTCCTCAAACACAAGGAAAACATCAAAAGGTTAGTACACGTTAATGTAACCGTAGCTAGCAACATGCCCGTTTACAGAGCCTAGGCTGTGTATTAACACTGGCTATTTAGCCAGTTAACACACATCCGGGAGAAGCAATAGCCTACAAAACATCACATTACTTCACAATGAATCCAGAATATATGAAAGTTTAAATTTTTTAATGAACTTTTTCATGTTATTCTAATAAAAAAAGAAGAAAAAAAAACACAAAAAAATCAAATTAAATCAAATAAAAAAGGGGAGGAGGTAGCTACTCTTCTACAGTTGTTGTTGGTCTTTCCACTTGAGTAGGATAGCCCTGCGAGCAAATAAACTTATTGGAGGATCATATTAAAAGCAGCTTGCACTCACCTGCCAGTCCGACGTTAGAAGCGTTCGCGATGGCCAGAGCCTCTTCCTCTGTGTTGAACCTGGGAAATAGAAACAAACGATCACATCACAAATCCGTCTGTCTGTCTGTCTGTCTCTCTGTCTGTCTGTCTGTCTGTCTGTCTGTCTGTCTGTCTATCTATCTATCTATCTATCCATCCATCCATCCATCCATCCATCTGACCTTATAACAGGCAGCAGAGGTCCGAATGTCTCCTCCTGGGTACACAGCATGTCTATCTATCTATCTATCTATCTATCTATCTATCTATCTATCTATCTATCTATCCATCCATCCATCCATCCATCCATCCATCCATCCATCCATCCATCCATCCATCTGACCTTATAACAGGCAGCAGAGGGCCGAATGTCTCCTCCTGGGTACACAGCATGTCTATCTATCTATCTATCTATCCGTCTATCTATCTATCTATCTATCTATCTATCTATCTATCTATCCATCCATCCATCCATCTGACCTTATAACAGGCAGCAGAGGTCCAAATGTCTCCTCCTGGGTACACAGCATGTCCGTGGTGACGTCACAGAGCAGAGTGGGCTCCATGAAGGACCCTTCCAGCCGCTTTCCCCCCCGAACAACCCTCGCTCCCTGGGACAGCGCGTCGGAGATCTGGTGGGCCACCTGGAGGATGGAAGAGAGTAGATTATGAGTGTGTGAGTGAGTGAGTGTGAGTGAGTGTGAGTGTGTGTGTGAGTTTGAGTGTGAGGGGGGGGGGGGAAGGGGGTGTGTGAGTGAGTGAGAGAGAGAGTGAGTGAGTGAGTGAGTGAGAGAGAGAGACAGACAGACAGACAGAGAGCGATAGAAAGACAGAGAGAGAGAGAGAGAGAGAGAGAGAGATTTTTTGAGATTTTACAAAAATACTTTATTCAAATATTCATTATTTTACATGAACATTCAACAATTTAAAAAGTCAATTAATGTTTATCTCTTCATTTTAAAAATAAATTATCTTTTAAAAACATGTGCAAACAACAACTCATCATCGATAACTGAACAAACAATGTTCCCATAACACCAGCGGGTCTTAAAAGTGTCTAGATCTCCAATGTTTTTATAAAAACTATACTCTAGCCACAGTCTAGCTCTGATGTTGATTAGCCAGACTGTGCCTGCGTCCTGCCCTTCTTTGTTTTCAATTTGGTTTTTTCTGCTGATGTAAATTGCCATTTTGGCTTCACCAGATAAAAAATTCAAAAGTTGACACTTTTCCTTGTTCTCTTTTTGGTATCTGGCACCCATGATAAAAACTCTGTCGGAAAAGATTACACCAAATGAATTAAAAACCAATGCTAAAAGAGTGAAGAACTGCGCTAGTCGCTTACACTCAGTAAAAACATGAAAAACAGTCTCACGGAGATCACAAAAAGGACACGTGCTGAAAACCGCAGGATTAAGAACAGAAATAAAAGAATTGGAGGCAATGGCACCATGTAAAATTCGCCACTGGAGGTCGGCAGTCCGTTTTTTAAGGGGAGGTTTATAAAACAATCTCCATTGAGGACCGGGCCCTGTGTGGCCCCCCAGCCTACTGGTCCACACAGTGGGGGGGCGGCTGCTCAGTCCGGCTCTGTTTATACTCTTATTGCAGTTGGCGTAAATGGTCTTCTTGTCAGCTTTATGTAATGTCAGCTTGCTTATGTTGCTTGGAGTGAGCAGGGGCCCGGTCAGCTCTCCTAACACGGGGCTCAGGTGGACATCAGGGAAGGGGTCAGTGGGGTCTGGTGTGGTTCTTTTCAGGCAGTAATCTTTGAGAAGGCTTCTTTCTTTGATGCTCAACCTCTGCCTCCAGAGCTCCAAGAGTCTCTCCGCCACTCGCTGTGATTGAAGGCCCAGCCGAGTGCCCAGGGCCCCGGCATCGTCCAGCTCCGGCCCCACTTCCTCCACCAGCTGCTGCAGGCAGACGGTCCCTGAGCGGCACAGTGCCCCCGTCAGGCCGGGGGTGGTGTTGTTGGTGATGTCCAGCCTGGCCCCGTGGATCAGTGGCTCCTTTAGTAACCAGTACAGAGAGTTAGCTTCATGGCACACTTTACGATTAAAAAGGGCCCATGACTTAAAAACACCCTGATAAAACGGAGGTAACCCACTTAAATTTAAAAATTTAGAATCAGTTAAAAACAGAGCAGTATCCAGCCCCAGGTTACTTACATGTCTGAGAATGCAGCTGGCCACATTCCTCCACACCAAGTCTGTCGAACCAGACAGGAACTTCTGTACAAACTGAATTCTAAAAGTGGCTGTTCTACTGGCCAAGTGGATGAGGCCCTGTCCCCCCTCCTCTCTGGATAAAAACAGCACTCCCTGTGGCACCCAGTGCAACCCGTCCCAGAAAAAATCCACAATTCTTTTTTGAATTTGGGCTAGTAAGCCTGAGGGAGGGTCAACACATGAGAGGCGGTGCCACAGTTGGGAGGCTACTAGATTATTTAAAACCAGGACTCTGCCTCTATAGGACATCTGTGGCAGTAGCCATTTCCACTTATTTAGTTTACTTTCTACTTTTTCAGTGACGTTCTCCCAGTTCTTCTGGACTAAAACATCCTTACCCAGGAATACACCAAGGTATTTAATTCCGTCTGTCTTCCAGGTTAAATTTTGGGGAAGAACTGGGAGACCGTCACGCCATTCACCGACAGCGAGGGCTTCACTCTTTCTCCAGTTGACCCTCGCTGCCGATGTAGCTGTAAAATCATCAATAATGTTAATTAAACTGTCCACATCTGCTTGATTTTTAGTAAAAACAATTACGTCATCAGCGTAGGCAGATAAAACAATATTTTCATTAAAACCAGGTAAAACCAGACCTTGTAGGTTGGAGCGTATTTTGTTGAGGAGGGGTTCCAGGGAGAGCGCGTAGAGCATTCCGGACAAAGCACAGCCCTGCCGCACGCCTCTACACACTCTAAAAGGAGCACACAGACCACCGTTAAATTTCAGCACACTCTCAACATTACTGTACAACACTTTGATCTTGGCTATGAAGCCAGCGCTGAACCCAAACTTCTCCATAACTCTCCAGAGGAAGTTGTGTTCAACGCGGTCAAATGCCTTTTCCTGGTCTAGGGAAATCAAACCAGTATTAATGCCAATAGACTTAGAGACCTCCAAGACATCTCGAATTAGGTAGACGTTGTCTACCATGGACCTGCCGGGCACACAGTACGTTTGGTCCCGATGGACGGACTGCTCCATCGCCTCCCTCAGCCTGTTGGCGAAGGCTTTGGACAGAAGCTTGTAATCCACACAAAGCAATGACACAGGCCGCCAGTTCTTGATATCCTGCAAATTACCTTTTTTTGGTAAGAGTGTTATGACTGCCCTCCGGCAGGACATCGGCATGGAGCCGCAGGCCAGGCTTTCATTAAAAACATCTAACAGGTCTGCAGCTAAAATCTCCCAGTATGCTTTATAAAATTCAACTGTCAGACCGTCGATGCCCGGAGCTTTCCGCCCCTGCATGCCCTGTAAGGCAGCATGCAGCTCCTCCCTGCTCAGAGGCCTCTCCAGCTGTGAGTTGGTCTCCGTGGAGACCTGAGGTAGCCCCCTTAGGAACCCCTCCAGCGTGTCCTTCTCCTCATACTCCGAGGAGTAGAGGGAGGAATAAAACTCTACAGCTCTGGCCCTGATCTGCCCTGGCTCTGTCAGCTCCTGGCCTGTGTCTGAAAGCAATGTGTGGATTACCCGCCTCTGCCCATTCCTCCGCTCCAGGCCGAAGAAGTAGCTAGATGGAGCATCCATCTCAGTGATGTGCTGTACTCGGGACCTGACTAGAGCGCCTTGTACTTTAGTGTCCAGCAGGTCAGCTAGTAAAAGCTTCTTTTCTTTGAGGATTTCAATATATCCCCGTTCTCCAGATGACTCACTCATCTTTTCCAGCTCTACTATAACAGTCTCTAAGTCCTTCATAGATCTAGTGATGTCCTGTGAGACGTTGAGGGTGTGCTGCTGACATAAAAGTTGGATTTGAGTCTTACCATGGTCCCACCACTGCCTAAGACTACTAAAATCCCCCTTTCGCTGCCTAAAAACACCCCAAAAATAACCTAAAACATCCTTAAACTTCCTGTCTAATGTCAAACCAGAGTTAAAATGCCAATGCGCGCTTTTTGGCTTAAAATCTCTAATTAAAACATGACATACAAGCAAAGAATGATCACTAAAACCAGATGGCATAATTCTACACATTTTAAAAATATTAAAATGATGTTTAAAACCATAAAACCTATCTAGCCTAGCTGAGGAGATCCTACTCTCTCTAAGGTGGGACCAGGTGTACTGACGGCAGTCTGCATGCATCCTTCTCCACACGTCCACTAGGCCATGAGAATGGACCAACTGCCTCAGCGCATGTTGAGAGGCTGGATGTGGCTCTGCATGATTGCGATCTAACGCCGCATTTTCTGTACAATTAAAATCCCCACCCAAGAATAAAAAATCCTCCGAGTTACAGCTATTTAATTTGTCTGTTATTTTTTCTAAAAACAGCTTCCTCTCTGCACCATTGGTTGGAGCATAAACATTTATAAAAACCATATTAAAATGCTCAAACT
>CM047509.1:32058797-32063797 GCA_026122265.1 Ammodytes dubius
CCGTCCGTCTGTCCGTCCGTCTGTCCGTCTGTTTATATATCCATCTATCAATCTTTTACATTACCTAGTTTAACAGCAGAAGTAAAAAAAATTTTTTTTTTTTTTTTTTTTTAAGATATTTTTTTGGCATTTTTATGCTTGTATTGATAGTGTAGAGACAGAGTTGAAATGGGGCAGAGAGGGGAGTGACATGCAGAGAACGACCGCGGGCTGGAATCGAACCCGGGTCTGCTGCTGGGCCCGGCCCGGGAGGGGGACGCCCTACCAACTGAGCTAAAGGCGCCCCCATTTTAAAAAAAAAAACTTTTTTAAACATATTTTTGCACACACACACACACACACAATATATATATATATATATATATATATATATATAGTGTTCGAGACTACACCACACACACGACCTTTAAAGGGTCACTAGACAGAGAGAGACACACACACACACACACACACACACACACTAACTGTTCCTGTCCCTCTCAGATGTCAGCTCTCCTCCCTGACTGGCTGCGTCTGCCTCTCACCCAGTCTGTTCTGACATCAGACATAGTGGACGTGCTGCAGACTCAGACTAACGGTCTGCACATCGCCGTCGACCACAAAGACAAGCCCAGTGCACAGGACACCGCAAAGCCTCTCAGACAGGTAGGTGTGTGTGTGTGTGTCTGTGTGTGTGTGTGTGTGTGTGTGTGTGTGTGTGTGTGTGTGTGTGTATGTGTGTGAGTGTGTGTGTGTGTGTGAGCACACAGGGCGATGTGATGCGTCTAGTGTGGCTTTAAGTGTGGCCTGCTGCTTTGCATGCTCTCGCTTTCAGATGTCACCGCTGGCTAGCCCTGTGCGAACGGGGGAGCCGAGTGCGTAAGCCTCCCCTTGCCAGTACATAGCCTCTCCATCGTCAAGACCTCTGCTGTGCCTCCTCGTGGCCACACACGGTAACTGGGTGCCTTGCGGCTCCAGGCGAAACCAGCAGAGGATCTCGGAGCAGCAGGAGGCCCCAGAGGTGTGGAACCAGAGGTGGACTCCCCTGGAACCACACCATCTCCTGCCCCACTGTCTTGTGGGTGCCCATGGCTGGGAAAAGACTATGGGAGAAAACCCAAAATGAAAAATCTGCGGTGGAGACCCGCACCAGGCAAGCGCCACTATACCGACGACTTGGCAGTCTCCTGCAACACTCCACAGTGACTGGCCGTCTTGGATCTCACCTTGCCTCCAGCCTAACTGTGGCTTGCCAAGATGGTGGATTGAGGATGGTGCACCCTTTCCCCACCTTAAGCATCTATTGCACAAGTCTCACTTTATGCCCCCCCCCCTCCCCGCTACTTCTTTCCCTCATCCCCTATTTCCTTCTTTCTTCAAAAGTCCTGCGGCGATGGAAGCAGAGCAGTAGGAGCAGGTCTGGAGAGACCGAAGCTCTTAGCCCTGCGCTACACGTGAGGCGGCCTTGGATAGATGGTCGCTGGCATGGCTGGGGCTCGAAGACAGCAGCTTCCAGAGGCAGCTTCCAGGGTGACTGGGCGGCCCTATTTAGGATCCGCACCGCCCACCCCACATGGGGAAAGGTCTAGAAAAGGTGACCTAAACATTGTCTGTCTTCATTGCACACGGGTGGGTAGCCGAGCTCACCGTGTCTCCCTTTTTATCGGTCGAAATATTAAAACTAAATCTTCTACCCTAACCCTGGCTACATGGAACGTAAGGACACTACTTGATACCGCCAACCAACCGGAGAGACGCACGGCACTGATTGCCCATGAACTGAATAAATATAACATTGATATAGCAGCCATCACAGAGTCTCGATTCTCTGGTGAAGGGTCCCTCACAGAGAGTGGAGAAGGCTACACCTTCTTTTGGAAGGGAGTGCCTGAAGACCAACCACGCATACATGGTGTTGCTTTCGCCATACGAACAGCCCTCATCCAGCACATTCCAACCACCCCCATTGGAAAATCTGAGAGACTCATCCAGTGGCGTATCCCTTTGTCAAAAAACCGTCACTTATCAATTATTAAACGCATATGCTCCGACCTTACCTACCAACGAGGCCTCTAAAGATCAGTTTTATGCATTACTCCACACCACCCTGCAAGCCATCCCTCGGGAGGACAAGCTAATCCTCCTTGGCGACTTTAATGCCAGGGTTGGAACAGATCACCACATATGGGAAAAGGTGCTGGGCCGCCATGGAACTGGCAAATGTAATGCTAATGGACTTAGGCTCCTCAGCCTTTGCTCTACACATGCACTCACCATCACCAACACTATATTCCAACTCCGTGACATGCATAAAACCACCTGGATGCATCCACGTTCTAAACAATGGCACCTCATAGACTTTGTAATCACACGACAAAGTGATCTCAAAGACGTCACGATCACTCGCTCAATGCGAGGTGCAGATGGAGGGACAGATCACCGTCTTGTACGAACAAAGCTGAACCTCAAGATAAGGCCGCCTATACGACGATGTGCACCACCTGCTCGTCTGAACATACGCGCTCTCCAAGATGAGAAAATTCTCTCTACATTCCAAGCAGCACTGGAAAACGAACTCACCATAGACACAAGCAACCTCCACACTACTGCAGACCTCACTAGAACCTGGGACAATGCATGCAGCAACATCCTAACTATATCTCGACGTGTACTAGGCGTCAATAAAAAGAAGAACAGGGACTGGTTTGACGACCAGGCAACAGACATCCACAAGCTCATTGCTGAAAGAAATAAAGCCTTCGCAGCTGCATTGGACAAACCATCTCACGCCAGGCGTAAGAAGCTCGCTGCAATACGCTCAAAGACACAGAATGTGATTAGAGAAATGAAGAACCAATGGTGGACAAAACTGGCTCAAGAAGTTCAAGGCTATGCAGACTCCGGAAACCAAAAGGAATTTTATAATGCCCTTAAAACCGCTTATGGGCCTTACAAAAATGCCTCCCACCCAGTCAGAAGTGCAGATGGGAACACACTGCACACAGAGAAAACAGAGATCCTCACACGCTGGGCAGAATACTACCAAGATCTTCTGAACAAAAACACGCAAACTGACCCTAACCTGCTCAATGAACTCCCTGCTCTACCATTCATTCAGGAGCTGGACGCTCCCCCTTCCCATGCTGAAGTCAAGAAATCCATTGATAGCCTTAAAAACAACAAGGCAACTGGACCTGATGGCTTACCCGCAGAAATACTTAAGTATGGCGGTGATGCCATCATAAATAACATCCACGCCATCATCACAACCATCTGGGCTAGTAAATGCGTTCCACAACAGTGGAAAGACGCTGACATCACAAACATCTACAAAAAGAAGGGTGACGCGGCTGTGTGTGGAAACAGCCGCGGAATTTCACTGCTCTCTGCAGCGGGCAAAGTCCTTACAAGGCTCATGCTGTTTCGGCTCCTTGTACACATTGCCGAGGATGTTTTACCTGAAACACAATGTGGTTTTAGAAAGCAGAGAAGTACCATTGACATGCTCTTTGTAGCCAGGCAGCTGCAAGAAAAGTGTCGAGAACACCACAAACCACTTTATATGGTCTTTGTCGACTTAACAAAGGCCTTTGATACAGTCAACAGGCCACTTCTCTGGAGCATCCTGGAGAAATTTGGCTGCCCTCCGACCTTCCTTGCAGTTCTAACAGCCCTCCATGATGGGGCTATGGCACGCGTCATCAGTGGAGGTGGGAAATCTGACCCCTTCACAGTAGGTTCGGGTGTCAGACAGGGCTGTGTTATTGCCCCCATACTCTTCAACCTCTTCCTAGCCGGTGTTATGAAGACTTCCGCCCATTTGCTCTTGCCGGATGCCGGGATCCCCATCAAATATCGCCTCGATGGTAATTTATTCAACCTCAGACGCCTCCAAGCAAAAACCAAAGTGACAAAAGAAATCATCCGTGATCTGCAGTATGCAGATGATGCTGCCTATGTCAGCTGTTCACCTGAACACCTGCAGCACACCCTAAACACCCTAGCCGACACATACAACCGTGCCGGTCTTACTATCAATACATCCAAAACTGAGGTTTTAATAATGCGGGATCCTCCTCAAGACCCCGTCACATTCCATATAAACAACCAACAACTCAAGACCGTCCCACACTTTCCATATCTAGGCTCCATACTCACAGACACTGGTGACATTACCAACGAAGTCCACAGAAGAATCAGCCTAGCATCTGCCTCCTTTGGAAGACTGAACAGCAGAGTCTTTCATAACAGGGACCTAACAATACATACCAAAATGACTGTTTACAAAGCAATATGCTTATCTATACTTCTGTATGGCTGTGAGGCGTGGGTTCCATATAGGAAACATCTCAGTAAACTGGAATCATTCCATACAGGCTGCCTTCAGCGAATACTGGGACTGAAGTGGTGGCACAGGATCCCAAAAACTGAAATTTATGAACGCGCTAACATCGAGCCCCTGGAAGTCTTGCTTTTCCATAAACAGCTGCGCTGGGTAGGACATGTAATCCGCATGCCTCAGGATAGGCTACCCCGTAAGGTCCTATACGGAGAGATCCCAGACAGCAGTAGGTCAGCAGGAGGTCAGCGCAAGAGATACAAAGATCACTTGAAAACTTCTCTTAAGTTGTGTGGCATCCAACCACTTGTGCTGGAGACATTGGCCTCTGACCGACATCAATGGAGTGTATCCTGTCACAAAGGCTCTGTAACCTACGCAACTCAATTAAAAAACAAAGCAGCAGCAAAGCGGGTACTACGTCATCAACCACCCGCTACGCAAGGGGAATTCTGCTGTGATGTATGCAACCGAATTTGCGGATCACGAATAGGACTGCACAGCCACAGACGAACCCATCGGAAGTAGCCAAGAGCCACGGACTTTTTGATTCTTCTGATTCTTCATCCTCAAGGGCATAAATGTGACGTCATCGTCGAAATCGACGGACAACTTAAGAAGAGAAGTATGTGTGTGTGTGAGTGTGTGTGTCTGTCTCTTCGGAAAATGTTATTATGCAATA
>CM047509.1:32066297-32073797 GCA_026122265.1 Ammodytes dubius
GGCTGCCTGAAGGACGCCATCAAACTCAACCAACTGCTCTGCTCACCTTTACCTGAGCCCCAGATAGCCAGGTGAGAAACACATTCAACGTATATACTACATACTAAAACCCCTACTAACGTCCTCCCTCCTACATACTTAACATGTTTAAAGCTTTGGGAATGGCATTTAAAACACACTAATAAAGTAACAATAATCCCTGCGTTCCAAATCGCATACTCTTTCTTTTTTTCTATTCTACATACTACATCCGACCATAAAAAGAATCTAGTTAGGATGCAGTATGCTACAATTGGGACATACTTTTACTTATTTATTTCATCCTAACATGGCTCCTTGATCTCTTGCCTCTTGCTTTTATATCCGTCTCATCGCTGGTTGTTTTTCATACGGAGGCTCCGTCGATGTGACGTCACTTCCGGTGTGCACTGGATTATGGGTCAGAATCGCCCAAATAGCAATGCTGATTTCGACACTAAAAATCTCGACCGGATCTAGTAGACATCCGGGCATTTCTAACCATACTGAATCTGACCACAAGAATCGGAACATCCTAAATCTTTTTATCTTTTTTACCATACTAAATACTAGAAAGTATGGGGATTGGAACGCAGCGATAGAGACTCAACTACTACACTGTTTAATCTTCAATTCTGTCCTTGTGATGTGTTGTTCTATCTATCTATCTATCCATCCATCCATCCACCCACCCACCCATCCATCCATAAAAAAAAACCCTGTGTTCCAAATCTCATACTCGTTCTTTTTTCTATTCTACATACTACATCTGCCCATAAAAAAGAATCTAGTTAGGATGCAGAGACTCAATTCACAATGCTGTTTAACCTTACATTCCTTCATTTTTATCCTTTTTTCGATGTGTTGTTCCCAGGTTGTACGAGGGGTCATTGGTACATGAAATGGCCCACCGGTTGCAGTCAGGAATCGGGCTGAAGGGCTTTATGCCACGTAATCCTTCCAGTGTGAAACTCTACCAAACAATGCTGAAAATCGTTGACCAATTTCACCACGCTACAGACGCGACCGGCAACCCATCCCAACCCCAATCCACTCCCACATCGTTAGCTAGCAGTCGACGTCAGCCATTGGAAGACCTCACCATAAACATGCAACAGCTGTTCCTCTCAAAAAGCAACAACAGTGACGGAGATGGTGACGATGAAACGGAGATGGAAGCTAGCAGCGCAGTGAGAGCGGAGAAGGATTTGTATCTCCAGGAAATGGTGTCGGTGAAAACTCGCTTCAAATCCAAAGAGAGGAACAACCGCTGCAACAACCCGGAGCTGTCCCGCAAAGAAGAGCGCCGGGGAAGGGACCTCCTATGATTTATGTGTGTGTGTGTGTGTGTGTGTGTGTGTGTGTGTGTGTGTGTGTGAGTGAGTGTGCGTGTGTGAGAGAGAGAGAGAGAGAGAGAGTGTGCCTGTCTGGGTGTGTGTGTGTATATGCAATTAGTTCAAGCTTTATTTAGACAGTTTTGTGACAGAGAGGGGAATGACATGCAGAGAACGACCCGGGCTGGATTCTAACCCGGGTCTGCTGTGAAGAGGACAGACAGACAGACAGACAGACAGACAGACAGACAGACAGACAGACAGACAGACAGACAGACAGACAGACAGACAGACAGACAGACAGACAGACAGACAGACAGACAGAGGACTGAGACTCTATTTAGGTGTTAACACACAGCCTAGGCTCACAAGCTTATTGGTCGATCCATGTTGACGTCAACGAAGTCTTTAAGAACCAATCATTTCTATGGACTTTGATGATGAGGTTTTATCCATACAGTTGTTGATGCTTGATAACCACTAATAATGGATTGGATTTATATAGCGCTTTTCAAGGCACTCAAAGACGCTTTACAAGGTTCCAGGTTCCATTCATTCACACACAGTCATACTGGTGGTCATACTAAGCCTGACTTGATTACATGTTGTTGTTCACGTTTAAAAAGCATCCATTGTTGTGTATTTATTTTGTTGTTTTTAAAGATAATTTTTTTATTACCAGTGTTAGCCAGTGTTGGCCTGGTATTTTAAACGCACAAATAAAATGAAAATGTTTTAAACAATGTCCTTAGAAACCTGTAAAGTATGTTTTCTGCCATGTTGTTTATTTTATTTTATCTTTTGTTTTTGAGTTCAATAAAAAAAAAAAAATCTGAAAAGAATTACGGGTCATTTTATATTGATACAAACTGAATGTTAAAGGTCCCATATTATGCAAAATGCACTTTTTCGATGTTTTTGAACATAAATATGGGTCCACGGTGTGCCTAGAGACTGCCAAAGTATAAAAAAAGAAGAAAACTCTCTCCTTTTCTCACTCTCCCCCTTTCTGAAACCCTCCACCCCAAAATAATTTAACTTTTGAATCACTGTGCAAATACGAATATCGTGGGACCACCAGCGAGCTACTGCAGAATGGAGTTAAAGAGACTCTGAAGGAGAAAAACATCGAGACGAAAAAGCACAACAGGTGCTATTTAAGAGGCAAGTTTATTTCTATAGCACAATTCAGACACAAGGCCATTCAAAGTGCTTTACAGGGGCATAACATACATAACGATTAGACATTAGAAAGTGCATTTAAGAGATAATAAATATAATAAAAACTAATAAAATATAGCTATCTCTGAACGTTCTATAAGTAATTGTTGACTATCGCCCCCACACAGCCCTGTTAAAAACAATTATATTTTTTTTAACAAAGTTTTATAATATTTCTCACACATTAATTTTCAAGCTGATTTTCGTGAAAGCTTATTGACACAAACACCTTCGATATATTGATTTCCATTGGTTTAAATACATTAATTAAAACAATTAAAAAAAAATAAAAGACATTATGCTATAAAGATAAAAGCACATTTGAAGACAGAGTTACTGCCCCCAAGTGGCCAAAATGTGTTACTGCAGCTTTAAAAAGGGTTAATTAGTCCTCCTCCTCCTTTACTCTCCTTTTCATCCCTCTCTTCCTCTCCTCCGCTCCTCCGTTCTCCTCGATAACATTCAACATGTTTCGGTAAAGCTCGTAGTCCATCTCTGGAAGGAGATTCAGTTCTTCTCCAGATCTCATCCTGTGGACCAGATGGTGAACCAGGGTCCCCTCATACAACCTGGAACAAATCATAATGATGGATATTTCATTACATTTTGTTTGATTTTTGTTTATCCTCGGGAGACCAATTGAGGGGTGGCCCTCATTTGCAATGGCGTCGAGTGTATATGGATATATGAATTGTATAAATATAAAAAAAAAAAAAAAAAAAAAAAAAAAAATAATAATAATAATAATTATTATAAAGTTATTGAGCTGTGGAAAAGGGGTAGGATCCAATAAGTTTATACTTCTTCCTACTCCTTTTCAGGCATATCAATTCAATATGTTATTTGTTTATTTTTTGTTTATTTTTATTTGTGAAATCATTTGAACATATTTTTTTATTGTATTTTCATGCTTTTAATTTTTTCTTTTTTTGATATGTCTGAAATAAAACTGAATCAAATCAAATCAATAATAAGGATGCAATTAAAGGTCAAGTGAGCGATTTATTTATGTTAATATATGTGTTAAAGAGCTGGGGTATGTGATTTCTGATTGGTCAAAGTTAACATGAGCTGTACACTTTGACCAATCAGAGCGAGGCTCCGATTCTCTGTTCTTATTGGCTGTTGGGACTGTCCATTCACTTTGGCACGACTTTGTTGGTGTAGAGCGTGTCAGGGAGGGACCATAGGGGAGGGACCAAAGAGAACAAGTGGAGCGGTTGAGGTATTTGGATTCGAATCTCTATCCCAACTGCTATTTTCTCCCCAAATCCTCAACCCCAGCTTTAAATCGCTCTATATTTATACAGTGATCACTTATATAGTGTGCATGCTTCATAACACAGGTCTCTCAGTCACCTGCTCTGCATGTAATGAACGTGGGTGTGTGAATGGTAACGTGGGAATGGGAACAGGTCTCCCTTGAAAAAGAGTCTCCGGTCTCAATGGGATTTACCTGTATAAATAAAGGCCTAAAACACAGATAGTTGAATGTGTTTCTCACCTGGCTATCTGGGGCTCAGGTAAAGGTGAGCAGAGCAGTTGGTTCAGGTAGACAGCGTCCTGCAGGCAGCCTTGCCATTGGTTCAGAGAGTGAGTCACATCCAAATCCAGCTTAGGTTGATTCTGAATTTGAAAAGCTGCAAATGCACGCACAGACAGACAGACAGACAGACAGACAGACAGACACACAGACAGACAGACAGACAGACAGACAGACAGACAGACAGACAGACAGACAGACAGACAGACAGACAGACAGACAGACACACAGACAGACAGACAGACACACACACAGACACACAGACAGACAGACAGACAGACAGACAGACAGACAGACACACACACAGACACACAGACAGACAGACAGACAGACAGACAGACAGACAGACACACACACACAAACGTCATGTTGTTGTTATTTTTTAGCTGTGTTGTGTCTCTATCCAATAAAGGTGAAAACATCCCAACAAAAATGTATGGGGAAAATATATATGATAATAATTATATTACAGGTTATTAAGAAGGCGCCTTTCTCGACACTCGAGGACAACACACTGACATTTAAAACTTCTAAAAAGTAGTAGTGAGCGATATCAAATAAAAAACGTTTTTTTACCCATGACAAAGGCATTAAGAAAATATATATATCGGGGGATAATTTTTTCAGCCCAGGCCTTGTTATTACCTGCAGTGTGTGTGAGTGTGTCCCCATGGCTCGATAGATAGATAGATAGATAGATAGATAGATAGATAGATAGATAGATAGATAGATAGATAGATAGATAGATAGATAGATAGATAGATAGATAGATAGATAGATAGATAGATAGATAGATAGATAGATAGATAGATAGATAGATAGATAGATAGATAGATAGATAGATAGATAGATAGATAGATAGATAGATAGATAGATAGATAGATAGATAGATAGATAGATAGATAGATAGATAGATAGATAGATAGATAGATAGATAGACAGACAGACAGACAGACAGACAGACAGATAGACAGATAGATAGATAGTTTAACAGCCTTGTTATTACCTTGGAGCCTGCCCCTGAGTGCGTGCCCATGGCTCATTCCCAGCAGCAGCGCTCTCAGCAGCGTTCTGTCTGGAGGAGGCTCTGCTCTCTGCAGCCAGTAGCAGCTGACGGCCAGAGGGAGGCGCAGGGAGGCGGGCAGAGCAGAGAGACACGCCTCGCTCACTCCCAGAGCCCCCAGCAGCACCGCCATACGATCACAGGGGGAAGACTGGGGGGGGAGAGAGAGGGGGATGAGATAGATAGATAGATAGATAGATAGATAGATAGATAGATAGATAGATAGATAGATAGATAGATAGATAGATAGATAGATAGATAGATAGATAGATAGATAGATAGATAGATAGATAGATAGATAGATAGATAGATAGATAGATAGATAGATAGATAGATAGATAGATAGATAGATAGATAGATAGATAGATAGATAGATAGATAGATAGATAGATAGATAGATAGATAGAGAGAGAGACACGCCTCGCTCACTCCCAGAGCCCCCAGCAACACCGCCATACGATCACAGGGGGCAGGCTTGAGCAGCCACCATCCACCTGGCTCCAGCTAGCAGCCACCATCCACAAGGCCCAGGCTCCAGCAGCAGCTAGCAGCCACCATCCACAAGGCCCAGGCTCCAGCAGCAGCTAGCAGCCACCATCCACCTGGCTCCAGCAGCAGCCACCATCCACAAGGCCCAGGCTCCAGCAGCAGCTAGCAGCCACCATCCACCTGGCCCAGGCTCCAGCAGCAGCTAGCAGCCACCATTCACAAGGCCCAGGCTCCAGCAGCAGTGACCTGCTAAGGAGATGGCAGCAGCCAGCAGCACAGGGGTGTCAGGTGCTCTCTTTGCGCTTTTAATTTTTGGTGTTATTTTAAACTTTGTAGATTCGGGACAACTTTTAAACAGAAAGCTACTCTCCCGTAACATAGCAGTGCACCATGAAACAACAGTTGTAAAGCATTTTGGATATGGAAAGCATATTCTAATGCAAGCATTTGTAAACACTGCCACTGTTCGGGATCAACACAAGCAAAGTTATGCAGTCCGGGGCAAACGCCAAAGTGACAGTCTCATCATCATTACACTATACTTGTTGCTATCTGGTGATGTGCACCCATGCCCAGGCCCGACTTCCCAAGGTGCCAGCAGTGAGGGCATGAAGAAAAAGCATCACAAAATGAACTTTTTCAAAACTGTCACTCACTCTCGAATGATCTGGGATTCACAACATAAACCCAGCGGTATCTTTGGAGGGCATATTAACATCCGTAGTCTCACACCGAAGGCTGAACAAATGCATCATCTTCTTAGTAATTCCAACTTGGATTTTTTAGGCCTTTCTGAATCGTGGTTGCATAACAACTCTCCTTCTGCTGCATTGCATGTCCCAGGCTATAATATCTTTAGACGAGACAGATCGAAGGGAAGAGGGGGTGGGGTCATGATTTATATCAAAGACCACATCAACTGTCATCAAATATGCTGGCCTTTTGACCATGAGTTGGAGTGTATTGGACTGAATATAGTGCTTTCATCTGAAATGTCTTTTGTGCTCATTGTTCTGTATCGTCCACCTTCCTCTAATAATGATTTTTACATCACATTTAAAAAGCTACTTAAAGCTTGTGATTTTAAAACCAAGGTAATACTACTTGGCGATCTAAATTGTAACTGGTTAGATAAAACTAATAGGAAACCCCTTAAACAGATTACAGATAGTCTGGATTTTACACAATTGTTGGAAGGTCCAACTAGAATAACTGCATCTTCCCAGACACAAATAGATTTAATATTTAGTAACAAGCCTGAAAGAGTTGTTAAGACATTTAATTTTATTACTGGACTGTCCGACCATAATCTGACATTAATGTCCAGAAAACTAACAAAGAAACGTTTTCATCATTCTAATAAACCTATAGAGCAACTCAGGATTCCAAAAAATGAAATGGCTAATTTCCAAAGAGCAGTGCAGCAGACTGATTGGAAACATTTACTTACTGGAAGCAATACAGAAGCAGATAGCAAAACGTTATCTGCCAAGTTACATAGTCTAGTTAAGGAGTTTACTAAAAAGGTCAAAGGAAAGAAAAAAATCAATGCACTTCCCTGGCTCAATAATGAAATATTCACCTTGATGAAGGAAAGAGACTCTGCATTGAAAAGATCATTGAAGACCAAATTAAATATTGACAGACATAGGTTCACTTCACTACGTAATAAAGTAATCAAAGTCATCAGAAATTTTTTCATAAGAATTATTAATGAGGCAAAGGGTAACACAAAGCTGATCTGGGAACACATTAAGAATGTAATGGGAATTAGTCACAAGCCTAGGAAGCAGTTAGAGCTGAATCTGAATGGTAAATTAATGCAAGATCCA
>CM047509.1:32078797-32098797 GCA_026122265.1 Ammodytes dubius
CTTGAACAATCATGAATATATATAACACACACAGTCAGTCAGTCAGACACACACACACACAGTCAGTCAGACACACACACACATCAGTCAACAACACATCAGCATCAGACACACACACACAGTCAGCACACACACACACAGTCAGTCAGTCAGACACACACACACACAGTCAGTCAACACACAACACACACACAGTCAGTCAGACACACACACACCACAGTCAGACACACACACACACACACACACACACACACACACACACACACACACACACACACACACAACACACACACACACACACACACACACACACACACACACACACACACACACACACACACCTTCCCTCTCTCCTCCTGGCTCTGTTGTCCCATCAGTCGTAGCACTGCATCCATGGCCTCCTGGGGACCGTGGTAGGTCTGCAGCCAGCACAGAAGCCCCTTCAGCCCCTTCACCCGGCCAGGGGTTCTGTCGCCTTCTGGGCAGAACTGGGCCCAATTGAATTGCCTTTCAAATACAAAAAAATAAACTTGACTAATAAAAAATTTAAATAAAAAAATATGTGTTAAAGAAAAAATTATTATAAATTATAAAAAAAAAAATTGTAAAAAAAAAAAAAAAAAATGTAAATTAAATTAAAATAAATAAACTTTATTCAGGGTTCCCACACACAGGTTTTCCCAATACATTTTTACCCAATTTCCGTAACCTTATTTAGGCCTTATTTTTTTTTAGAGAGTCACATGGATGGGTTAGACTGTGAAAGTGAATTGCCCCACACAGACACACACACACAACCCCCCCCCCCCCCCCTACCTTTGCAGCTTGACGTAGTCATTCCCGGCCAAGGCAGCGAAAGTGGGCAGCAGCCCTGGCTCCAGCTCGTGGACCAAACAGAAGCTGGACGTGTAGTATCTCTTACAGGGAATGAAGCTGTGGCAAAGGCAAGGTCAGATTTAGATAGATGGATGGATGGATGGATAGATGGATAGATAGATAGATAGATAGATAGATAGATAGATAGATAGATAGATAGATAGATAGATAGATAGATAGATAGATAGATAGATAGATAGATAGATAGATAGATAGATAGATAGATAGATAGATAGATAGATAGATAGATAGATAGATAGATAGATAGATAGATAGATAGATAGATAGATAGATAGATAGATAGATAGATAGATAGATAGATAGATAGATAGATAGACGGACAGACGGACAGACGGACAGACGGACAGACGGACAGACGGACAGACGGACAGACGGACAGACGGACAGACAGACAGACAGACAGACAGACAGACAGACAGACAGACAGACAGACAGACAGACAGACAGACAGACAGACAGATACCTGTGTCTCTGGCTGTGCCCCACCCCCTCCCAGTGGAAGTGGGAGATGGGCAGCAGCCCCGCGGGGAGGGGGAAGATGTAGAAGTCACTGTCATTAGAAAGCACCGGGCACTGCCACTCACTAGCCAGGGCTGCTATCTCCTGGTCGGCCTCCTCATAGCACATAGCCACCTGGACACACGGAGGATTCAACAGGCTTTAGAGCAGTAGTTAGTGTGTGTGTGTGTGTGTGTGTGTGTGTGTGTGTGTGTGTGTGTGTGTGTGTGTGTGTGTGTGTGTGTGTGTGTGTGTGTGTGTGTGTGTGTGTAGCCACCTGGGACACAGGGAGGATGGGTTGTTTGTAGCACGCACACATAAAACATAAAACACACACACGGGCAGAGAGAGAGAGAGACACACACACACACACACACACACACACACACACACACACACACACACACACACACAGGCAGAGAGAGAGAGAGACACACACACACACACACACACACACACACACACACACACACACACAGGCAGAGAGAGAGAGAGACACACACACACACGCTATCTCCTGGTCGGCTGGTCGGCCTCCTCATAGCACATAGCCACCTGGGACACAGGGAGGATTCAACATGCCTTATATGTAATATGCAAATTAACAGTTACAGCAGGTGTGTGTGTGTATGTCTACACACACACACACACACACAATAAGTCCCAGGCTCCTCTCAACAACACAATATACAAGCAGAAAAAGTGAAGAGAGCAACACCTGAGACACACACATACTCACACTCACGTACACACACACACACGCACACACACACACACACACACACACACAACACACACACACCCTGCCCCCCTCACACCCCCCCCCCCCTCACACACACCCCCCCTCCCCCCCTCACACACAACACACACACAACAAACACACCCTGCCCCCCCCTCACACACACACACACCCTGCCCCCCCCCCCCCTCACACACACCCCCTGCCCCCCCCCTGCCCCCCCCCCTCACACACACACACACCCTGCCCCCCCCCCCCCTCACCTTGACACCCAGCCGGTCCAGTGTCTGTCTGAACACCAGTTTGGTCATCTGTGGCAGGATGCCTTTGTGGCTGCCGCTCTCTGCCGCCTCGTGGGCCCGTCTGATGTAATCCACGGCTCTTTGCTTCACCGTCTCAAGCTTCTTGTCTGTGTGATCCGACCCCCCGTCCATCACCACATAGGGGGTTACACCACAGTCTGTGAGGGCCTTAATGAACCTCTCTATCTGGGCCTCCAACGCAGCATAGTCCCCGCCACGATTCTGGTCCAGACCTAGGCAAGGCAAGGCAAGTTTATTTATATAGCACAATTCAGACACAAGGCCTTTCAAAGAAGTGCTTTACAGGGGGCAAGATTAAAATACACAATAGAAAAGCGAATGAATAAATAAAACATTTAAAAGCGAGCATTTTGAGAGAGAGAGAGAGAGAGAGAGAGAGAGAGAGAGAGAGAGAGAGAGAGAGAGAGAGAGAGAGAGAGAGAGAGAGAGAGATGACCTGCAGTAAAGGTCCACAATGCCAATATGGTACGCGCTCTATCCACTACACCGCCAGAGCACCCCATATAGCGCTTTTCACAGATATAAGTTAAATACTAGTAAACGTCTAAGAATAAATATAATTCGAAAAACAGAACAGATAAAATTAGCAACATATAAAAGACAGCTATAAAGTAAAGTAAAGTAAATATACACCCATGGAGACAAGATAAACATCAAGGAACCAAAAAGGCTAGTTACTAAAATTCTAGATCGCAACCTTTGAGAATGTTTAGCGTCATCTAGTGGTGAGATTCTAGATGTCAACGCTCCCCTTGGTCACCACTATCTTTGGGGAGAATTTACAGAAGCTACGGTGGCCTTCAAGGACAAGAAGCTATAGTTACTAAAGATGGCATCATCCACCACTGCCTCAAGTCTTTCCTACAATATCAAGTGATGAGGTGAAGATGTATTTTGTAATTTATTCTATAGTACTTCTTCTTCTTCTTGGTCTTTCAACAGGTGCAGCCATTTTTTTAGACTGCCATACTACTGTAAAAGTGGTCATCCGCTTTATTTGATAGTACAGAGTTGAAATGGGGAGACACAGAGAGAGAGAGAGAGAGAGAGAGAGAGAGAGAGAGAGAGAGAGAGAGAGAGGAGAGAGAGAGAGAGAGAGAGAGAGAGAGAGAGAGAGAGAGAGAGAGAGACATTAGCAACATATAAAAGACAGCTTCATCATCATCCACCACTGCCTCAAGTCTTTCCTACAATATCAAGTGATGAGGTGAAGATGTATTTAGTTATTTATTCTATAGTACTTCTTCTTCTTCTTGGTCTTCCAACAGGTGCAGCCATTTTTTTTAGAGAGCATAGGGCGGTTCTGGCATGACATAAAAACAGTCACCCGCCCACACACCTGTGAATGCCTGGGTGGTTGAGCATTGCGTGCCAAAATGAGTTACCAAACGTCACGCCCTGTCGTTGTTGAAAGCCTGACAAGTGCACAATGCTCTAATGTATAAATTCATTGCTTTCAACTCCGGTGCAGAATTAGACAGACAGACAGACAGACAGACAGACAGACAGACAGACAGACAGACAGACAGACAGACAGACAGACAGACACATTTGGCACATTTTACTTGGGACACACCTCACTGTTGGAACATTATCTTTCATCAGAGAGAGAGAGAGAGACAGACACAGACAGGCAGGCAGACAGACAGACAGACAGACAGACAGACAGACAGACAGACAGACACATTTGGCATATTTTACTTGGGACACACCTCACTGTTGGAACATTATCTTTCATCACATTTCCTACCTCAGTAATTCTTCAATTTAAAATCCAAATTAATTTACCGGCTTTATGCATGAACAAAATTATGGACTTAATTTTTGTAGATAACATTTTTTCAACCAAAGTAACAGTATCAGGGCCACAGGGAATAAAAAATAACAATAGATAATAAGAGGAAGTTCTTTTTCAACACTATGCACTTCGAGAATTGAGTAGAAATGTGGAAATTTAGCAACAAAAAAAGGAAAAAAAGTGGAGGATCTTTTTTTTTAAAGTTTTTTTTTTTGAGGAGGACTTATAACTTTTTTTTTTTTTTTAAGTCCACGTTTTAGGACCACATCAAACAGCTCATAAGAACAGCCCGAAGAAAATGCCTTGTGTAAATGAATTGGTGAAACTGTACTTCAAAATCGGCTGTAGTAAAGAATATCCTTCCTCCTATAATAATAATAATAATAAAAAAAAAAAAAAAAAAACTTCCTCTTAGAAAAATAAATAAAAATAACTTCCTCCTTAAAAAAAAAAAAAAAAAAAAAAAAAAAAAATCCTCTTAGAAAATAAATAGATAAAAAATACTTCCTCCAAAAAAAAAAAAAAAAAAAAAAACTTCCTCAAAAAAACAAAAAAACAAAGTTCCACCCAAATTAAAAAAAAAGAACATCATCCTAGTAAGCTGCTATAAATGAGAAATACAGTCTAACCCTAACCCTAAGTAGTCCTTTATTTCCTGGTTATATTCAATTTACTCAATGTACTTCTTCTTCTTTCAACAGGTGCAGCCATTTTTTTTAGAGAGCATAGAGGGTTCTGGCATGACATAAAAACAGTCACCAACTTCCTCCCGAATTTTTATTTAAAAAAAACTCCTCCTAGTAAGCTGCTATAATTGGGACACATGTAAGAGAAATACAGATTAAAGTAGTCCTTTATTTCCTGGTTATATTCAATCATTTACTTTGCAATACTTCAACATTACAAGTGCTGCTCTTAGTACATAGTGCCCACAATTAATACATGAAAAAATAGTATATAAAATATATCATAAAAGCAAGTATAAGATGAAAGTGACACAGTGTTAAAAGTGCCTATTGTAACATTAGGACTTAAAGGAATACTTCACCCATACGGAACCAACGTTCTATCATTATAAAATAACTATTATAATATAATGAATGAGGTTTTTCTTCCCTCAGTCTTCCCTTGGCCCAGCTGTCCTGTTAATCCTAACCCTTACTGTGATGTCACAGAAAGAGAAATGTAGGGTTAAACAGTGAGACCATAAAACACTCTTTCTGCCTTTTCTCAGGCTAAGATGATCCGATTTAATTTTTTTTTTGCACATTTATACTAAATAGGATCTCCGAGTTCAATACACCTTCATATTCCAACCGGTGAAGTAGGCCTTAAACTTTACAGCAACAAATTAAAATGAATACCTTCATTTCCTTTAACAAATTTAAACAAACTATCTGAAATTCAAACTCTACCTGTTACTGTTTTAATTAGGCTGTATTGTACTTTCACCTCATTTAATTTTCATCCTAGGTTGGGGCCATAATATCATACTGTAAATTCAATTATATATTTACACACACACACAACACACACACACACACACACACACACACACACACACACAACACACACACACACACACACACACACACACACACACACACACACACACACACACACAAAGTCCTACCTGATTTAAAGTACATGCCATAGATGAGATTGGGTCCGTCGATAATAAGTTTGCTCTGCCCAAACTTTTCTTCCCGGTAGATTTCTCCGTGAGAGTCGATCAAACTGGCCAGGCCTTGGACTCCCATATTGGGCTTCTGATTATGAGCAATGACCAACAAGTAGCATCTCCACAGCATTTATAGTCTCACTCTCTCACACACACACACACGATATACACACACACGCACTATATACACACACACACACACGCAGTCTATATACACACACACACACACACACACACACTCGATAACACACACACACACCACACACACACACACACTATACACACACACACACACACACACACACACACACACACACACTATATACACACTACACACACACACACACACACACACTCTATACAGACACACACACTATATACACACACACACACACACACACACACTATACACACACACACACACACACACACACACACACACACACACATACACACACACACACCTCCCTCCCTCCCTCCCTCCCTCCCTCCCTCCCTCCCTCCCTCCCTCCATTCCTAAAGTTTCATTTCACTAAAAACAAAACACATTTGTTTATCTTTATATGGCACAATGCACGAGCTCTGGATGAGGGCAAGGAATGAAAACCAAAACCAAAGATCCGGTTAAACTAGTTTGGATCAGTTTTTGTGAGTTGACACAAACAGGCGCAGCTGCTGGTTCAATAAAAGAAAATAAAAGAAAGTTCGAATCATATTTATATATATATTTTTTTAAAGAACATAGACAGATAGAGACAGACAGTCACAGACAGACAGACACACACGCACACACAGTCAGAGACAGACAGACACACACGCACACAGTCAGTCCTCTTCACAGCAGACCCGGGTTAGAATCCAGCCCGGGTCGTTCTCTGCATGTCATTCCCCTCTCTGACACATTTCATCTCTGTCTGTCTCTCCAAAATAATAAACTGTCTAATAAAGAAAAATGCCCCCCCAAAAAAATCTTACTTGCAAGTAAATGGAACCAGCAGTTACAAGAAAAGTTAAGTTAAGTTAAGTTATCTTTATTTGTCAGTTGTACACGAGGCACATTGAAATGAGTCTTTTCGCATATCCCCTCTCAAGTTACCACACTTCGGAGGGGGTCAGAGCGCAGGGTCAGCCATAGTACAGCGCCCCTGGAGCAGTTTTATATAGTTTAGAAAAGCATATGAGGTTATAAATATACACTAAGATAAAAACGACAGAGTGAATCGGTTTACGGAGGTTGATTATCTGTTTCCCCCTCTTCACAATAGCCTGAGTGTTACAGTCACACTGGAGGCAGAAGCTCATTTCCCTTCAGTCCCTCATTTGAATTCTGTCTTTCCATCATGCAAAACAATAAACAAACAAACTAAAGTCAAATGTATTTCTACAGCACATTTAAAAACAGCATCAGCTCTCTCCTCTCTCTCTCTCTCGCACACACACGCACACACACACACACACGTATAAATGAATAAACGTTTGTCAGCCAGCACAAGTACGACTTAAAACCAGAGTTCATTTTTTATTTAAATAAACCAGTGTACGTAGGAAGAAAACAGAATATAAGATCGAGAGAAAGCAGCTCCAAATGGTACGTTTAAATGATCAGCAACTTACACACCTGTACCCCTCCATCATCTCAATAAACATTATATAATTACAATAAAATTAATACTACTAATAATAATAATAATACAACACATGTACCTTCAAAAAAAAAAAAAAAAAAAATTGTAAAAAAAAAATTATAATAATAAAAAAAAAAAAATCGAAAAAATAATTGATTTTAAATAATTTACGTTTCCATTATGGAGCAGTGAAAGAGACTGAAATGGGTCCATCAACAATCGATTATAATCCTGATCATAAAGTTCCCGGTACAATTTAACCGTTTTTTTTTTTTATATTTTCATATGAAAGTTCTTGTACGTTTTTGTTCGAGTTTCGACATCAGTTAAAAATTTGATTTATTTCTTCAATGTAAAAAAAAAAGAAAGAAAAAAAATTATATATATATTCACACACCAATATATATATTTATTTATGAAACAATTAAAAAAAAAAAAAAAAGGAAATAAAAGCAGTTTGGTCCAACATTAGGAAGTGTGTGTGAAAATGTTCAAAGTGAACATAAACCCTGCGTTCCAATCCCCATACTTCCATACTATTTAGTACGCCAGAAAAAGAGTTAGGATGTCCCCCAATACATGCAAGTCAATTGCAGTATGCTGAAAATACATAAATGCCTCACTAACTCCAATAGCATTTTGGAGTATTCGTCTTTATTCTTGACATTTCTCGACATAATGAAAAAAAAAATCTTCCTTATCTGATTTTTTTCCTTTCTCCTGTCTGTGGCTCTAAAACTCTTCTGTACTTTAGTATGTAGTGTAGTAAAAAGAAAGAGTATGCGATTTGGAATGCAGGGATAGTGTTGGACATTTATGTAAAAAAAAATCATGTAGCGGCACAATTACCTAATCATTTTTCAGTTTTAATGCCGATATTCTATTAAAAGGTGCTCCGAGGAACTTTCAGTTTGTGTTAATTCTAGCGACCCCCTTTGGACAAAAGCGGTAGTGATTTTACCACGCCAGCTGTTGTTCCTGGGTGAGCGTATACCCATGACAAAAGCATTAGGAAAAACTATATAAAAATATCATTCTTTTACACTGATGGTCTCGTTTGCTGTTACATGTAATTTATGATCATCAGAGGAAAACTTATATTGTTTTAAAAATACTCAAAAGTTCCTCGTAGATACTTTAATAACTGAAAAATTATGATGTAATCGGTCGTTCTTATTACACCACTGGCGTCTACAAAGCACAAGCTATGTACCGCAAAATATCTCCACTGAAATCTACAGAAAAAAAATCAAAAAAAAATATGATTCGAAACGTCACCTCTCTTAACCGGGAAACGCAAAGCTGAGCAGTGGTCAACACCTTCTAAAGGGTCCATAAAAAAATTAACTATTTTAAAAAAGGAGAAGTAAGCGATTTTTTGTTGTGTTTTTACGTGTTAAATCACTCTATATTCATACAGCAATCACTTAAACAGTATGCGCAGTTCATAACACAGGTCTCCCAGTCATTCAGCTCTGCAGTTAATTACCAGATAAAATTGAGTATCCCGCTCGTTTTTTTAAAAAATCCCATCAGGAGACAGAGCGCTATAAAGAGGCGGGGTCTCTGTGCCCGTGAACGATGACTCGCTGCTCTCCATCGCGGCACTATCTGATTAAGACGGCTGTGTGTTCATGTGGTGGTGACGTAGGGACGAGGGAGAGGACTGCTAAAGCTAACTGCTACTGCTACTGCTAGTCACTGACAGGTTGCGTTCCGAATCTCATACTTTCTACTATATAGTATGTAGAAAAAAGATTTAGGATGTCCCGATTCTTGTGGCCAGATTTAGGATGGTTAGAAGTACCCGGATGTCCTACTTCATGCGACCAAGATTGTTAGTGTTGAAAACTGCATCCTATTTGGGCGATTCTGACCCACAATCCAGTGCGCACGTGAAGTGACGTCACATCGACGAAGCCTCCATATGAAAACAAACGGGGATGCGACGGATATAAAAGCAAGAGGCAAGATCAAGGCGCAATGTTATGATGAAATAAGAGAGTAAAAGTATGTCCCAATAGTATGCCTACTGCATCCTAACTAGATTCTTTTTATCGTCGGATGTAGTATGTAGAATAGAAAAAAGAAAGAGTATGCGATTCGGAACGCAACCACAGTCACGGCAGTAAGCTAACAGGACCAAAATCACTTACTTCCCCTTTAAAAGAAGAAACACTTAAGAATAAGAATTGCACATGTTGTTGACTCTTCAGTTTCACCCCAAAAAAAAAATCCGGGAGTTTTTTATTTCCATGGAGATTTTTTTCGGGACATTTTTCTCCAGTCCAGCCTAGAGTCCATACGTCCAAATATCTCACCGGAAAAAAAATAATCCGTTGAAGATTTTCAAGTCAGTGCGATCGGCTGCTTGTATCCTAAAAAAAAACCTTGGGATTTCTTTCATTTGCCCGTCTTCTTCTTGCTCCGAATCTGGGCGTCCATATTGTGCTGTGTGGCTGTGTGTGTGTGTGTGTGTCTGTGTATGTCTGTCTGTATACAGTATATATGTGTGTGTGTCTGTCTGTGTCTGTGTGTCTGTCTGTCTGTCTGTATATGTGTGTGTCTGTCTGTCTGTGTCTGTCTGTCTGTATGTGTGTGTCTGTCTGTCTGTCTGTCTGTCTGTCTGTCTGTGTATCTGTCTGTATGTGTGCGTCTCACCGAAAAAATCAAATCCGTTGCACTTTTTTTAGTCAGTCCCATCGGCTGTTAAATCCTAAAAAAAACTTGGATTTCGTACATTTTTTCGGCTCCTCCTTCTTCTTGCTCCAAAACTGTGCGTCCATCTTGTGCGGTTGTTTGTTGTGTGTGTGGGCAGGTTGTCGGTTGTCCAGGTGGGTTCCAGGTAGACAGGTGAGCGGAGGTGGGGGGGGGGCGTGGGGGTTATACCTCGTGGAAGTAGTCAGCTGGCGGAGGGCGTCTCTCTGTACCCCTCCATCTCTCCACCAGCTTCACAGCCTCAGACACGACGCACACAGAAGATGTCAAGTCACCAGAAACAGCAAGTCTAGAAGGAGAGGGGAGATTTTTTTAAAACTTAAAACCCGCAGTGTGTAGAATTTTTATTTCCTGGCAGATTTTGTAGAAAGTGATTATAAAAATCCTAACATTTAATTTAGTGCATAATAGCTGAAAAAAAATGTTTGAATGTATTTTTTTTCCCTTAGAAAGGGTCTCGTTTTATGTCCATGTTTCTGCATATCTTGGACCAAGGCCTAGTGCCGCCATCTTGAAAGTGTCAAAGTTGGAATGTCATCAGTGCATTGTTTTAAATTTAGAATGTTCTTGTCCTTGAGGCCACTGTAGCTTCTGTTTTTTTTATTCTAAATAGGGTTGGGGTTTACCCAGGGAGCGTTTTGCATTCTAGAACTTTTGTAGAACTTTCTTGATGATGTCATATTACACACTGCACCTTTAAACAGCGATTATAAGGTGATTTTAAAGGTGTAGTGTGTAACTTTGGGTGTGTCAGAGAAAGTAAAACACTAAAGTCCTAGAAGGAGAGGGGAGATTTTTTAACACTTATTCAGCCGTATCATCATAATAAATCACTGTTATAATCGTGCTAAAAAAACAGCCTTTTAAAGACCTGTACATAGTATTTTTTGGATTACATTTTTTTTTGTTGTAAAAAATGAATTAAAGATGGATATTTTATTTTTACAAGCCACTGTCTCTACACACACACACAGCCACCCCCCCCACACTCCACCCCCCTCCACACACACACACACACACCACACACACACACACACACACACTACACACACACACACACCCCCCCCCCCTCACACAGACAGCCACCCACACACACACAGCCCCCCCCCCCCCCCCCCCGCCCCCCCCCCCACACACACAGCCCCCCCACGCCTACCAAAAGCTGAGGCTCTCTGTCTGGAAGACGTTCTGCAGAGGGGGGAGTAGATGACCACAGCTGACCCATAATGGAGGCCAGCACGGCGAAGCAAAACGTCTTGTTACTCCCCCCCTTCCAAAAGCGGGCGGAACCGAGGGGGGGGTTTGGGGGGGGGGGGGGGGGTTTGGGGGGGGGGGGGGGGGGGTGTCTTCTATATTTTCTTTTATCTATTTTTAACTTCTTTATTCTTCTTCTAATTATACTTCCCCTTTTTTCCCCGCCCCCTACCGCCCCCGCCTTCCCTGTGCGGTATTGAGAAAAGGGGGGTTTGTTTGGGGGGCCCCCTTCGAGTGATTTGAGTAGGGGGGGAAAAAAACCCCCCCCCCTTTCCCCCCCCCATTTTTCCCCCCCCCCCCCCCCGCCCCTCCCCCCCCCCCCCTTTTTAAAGGGCCCCCCCCCCCCCCCCCCTTTCCCCGGGCCCCCTTTTTTAAACCCCCCCCAGAAAGCCCCCGCCGCCCCCCCCCCGCCCCCCCCCCCCCCCCGGGGGGGGGGCCCCCCCCCCCCCCTTTTCCCCAGGTTTTTTCCCCCCCCCCCCCCCCCCCCCCCCCCCCCCCCCCCCCCCCCCCCCTTTTTTCCCCCCCCCCGGGGGGCCCCCCCCCCCTTTTTAAAAAAAAAACCCCCCCCCCCCCCCCCACCCCTTTACCCCCCTCTCATTCACCTCGGTCTAACACGGGGGTTAGGGGGGTTTGGCTGGGTGTCTTTCCTACTCTCTACTCTTAGTATCATAAGCTTCTTTTACTATCTATCATCTATCTTCCATCATCCTTCTATCCATCACGCCTCTCTCTCTACCTCCTCCCTCTCTCGTCTTGTATGAGATTGTTTTTGGTTTCTTGGCGCACGTCTGGAAGGGGCGTCACGTAGGCATGCCGCCCTCACACCCCAGCCGACGCCCTCCTCAAGCGCACCGAGAAAACCCCCCGCCGCCCCCCCTCCGCCCGCTCCCCAAGCCCAAAGCACCCCAGCCCTAACCGCCGCACCGTACGCAACCGACTTACCCCCCGGCGCTGACACCGAAACCGTCACTGTGAGACTGGAGCGAGACGTGAAAGGCGGAGAAGAGAAGAAGGAAGGTGGGAAGGAAAGCGCAAAGCGTGGAGCAAACAAAAGACGAGAAGAAATAACAAGGAAAGAAAGAATAGAAAGAGAGAAAGAGAGGGAAGGATTAGAGAAGAGGAATGAAAGAATAAGGAGAGAGAGTGGAGTAAGGTAGAGAGGCAGAGTAGGAGAGGAGTGAGGATGCCGAGAGCGAAAATAACACAACGAAAGAAAAAAATCGAAACAACAGAAGAAAGAAGAAAAGACTGAGAAAAGATAAGCAAATAAGAAAAAGAGAAAAAGAAACCGACGAGAGCGAGAATAAACAGTAAAAAAAATTTCCATCATCTTTTCAGTCTTTTAATTCATATTAAACTCACTATTTTCCTCCCTCTCCTCTCTCCTCTCATCCTCTTCTTCACTAACTCTCCCAATCCCTAAAATCTATCACTTCGTTTTCCTCTCTCTCCTCCATCAACTCCTTCTCTATTCCTTCTTCTCTCTCTCTTTTATCCCTCCTCTCCTCTCTCTCCCTCCACGCTCTCTCTCTTCTTTCTCTCTCCTCCCTCCCTCCCCCTCCCTCCCTCCCCCCTCCCTCCCTCTCCCTCCCTCCCCCTCCCTCCCCCCCTCCCTCCCCTCCCCTCCCTCCCTCCCCCCTTCTTCCCTCCCCCCCTCCCTCTCCCCCCCTCCCTCCCTCCCTCTTACCTGGATTTGGGCTGAGGGTTGAACATGTCAAAGAAAACGAAGAGGTGAAAGGTTATGGGGGTGTTTGGGTGGAACATTGTCTGCAACTGGAACAAACAACACAAATTTCCGATTATTTATATTCACAGTGTGTTGTGTGTTGTGAGTGTGTGTGTGGGTAGGTTTTTTTGGGGGGTGGGGGTTGGGGTGTTGTTGTGTGTGTGTTTGTGAGTGAGTGAGTGGGGGGGGTGGTGTGTGAGGAGGGGAGTGATGAGTGGTGAGTGAGGATGAGTGAGTGAGTGTCCTGAACTGGAATAAATAACAACACAAAAAATATTCACAAAACTGAAAACAATCTTTTTTTAACTGTCATTATATTGTAAAATACAGTATAGAATGTATTATTTATTTAATACAAATATATTATTTTAATAAACATATATAATTAATAAGTAATTATTCTGTTCACAAACATAATTAAAACTATTATTTACTGTTTATTCAATTATTAATTTTTAGAAATATTTTCATATTATTTCATGTGCATTTTTCTAAATAATGATATATTAAAAAACTAAATATAATTTTAAATGTGATTTATCTTGATAAAGTAATTCTATATATGCATTATTTCACTGGAAATTAAATTCCACAAAAATATATTTAAAATAATTATCAATTTAGAAAAATTACACGTTTCATTTTTATAAAAAAATAAAAACAAACATCTTCAGATTTGAAATTTCAATAAATCAATTAATAAAATGTGGATTTGGGTTTACAGTAACAGGGGGTTTTAACACACACACACACACACACACACACTCTCTCTCTCTCTCTCTCTCTCCACACACACACACACACACACACACACACTCACACAGACAGCTACCCCCCCCCCCCCCCCCCCACACACACACACAGAGAGCTACCCACTCCCTCCAGAAGACGAACAGCGTGCCAGACACTATGACCAGAGCGGAGAGCAGCACCTTCACCAGCAGAGAGCGAGTCAGGATCGAGTCTCGCACGTTACGGGGAGGCTGGCGGATCACTGCTGGGTCCACTGGCTCTACCCCAGACTGGAGAGACATGAATGAATGAATGAATGAATGAATGAATGAATGAACACTTTATTCCGGACTCAACGTTCCATATAAAAGACAATACAAATACAAGGTGAAACACAGATTAAAATACATATAAGCATCGATTCCAATGTTTCCACAACCCAGAGAGACAGACAGGCAGAGAGACAGACAGACAGAGAGAGAGAGAGAGAGAGAGAGAGAGAGAGAGACAGAGAGAGAGAGACACAGTATATTAGTTGGGCTGGCGGATCACTGCTGGGTCCACTGGCTCTACTCCAAGACTGGAGAGAGAGAGAGAGAGAGAGAGAGAGAGAGAGAGAGAGAGAGAGAGAGAGAGAGAGAGAGAGAGAGAGAGAGAGAGAGAGAGAGAGAGAGGAGAGGAGGGAGGAGGGAGGGAGGGAGGAGGGAGGGAGAGAGGGAGGGAGGAGGGAGGAGGGAGGGAGGGAGGGGAGGGAGAGAGGGAGGAGGGAGGGAGGGAGGGAGAGAGGGAGAGAGAGAGAGAGAGAGAGGAGAGAGGGAGGAGGAGGAGGAGGAGGAGGAGGGAGAGGGAGGAGAGGAGAGGAGAGAGGAGAGAGGAGAGGAGGAGGGAGAGAGAGAGAGAGAGAGAGAGAGAGAGAGAGAGAGAGAGAGAGAGAGAAGAGAGAGAGAAGATAGAAGAGAAGATAGATAGATAGATAGATAGATAGAGATAGATAGATAGATAGATAGATAGATAGATAGATAGATAGATAGATAGATGATAGATAGATAGATGATAGATAGATAGATAGATAGATAGATAGATAGATAGATAGATAGAATAGTAGATTAGATAGATAGAGGATGGGGAGGAGGGAGGGAAGGGATTGACACACACACAACGAGACAGAGAAACAGAAAGTCAAAAATAAGTCAAATCCTCTATCAAAAAGTTTTACTAATCTAATTTACAGGAATCAGCCAAACACTACATTTCCCATGGTGCACCAGTGTACCTCTGAGAGAGAGATAGAGACAGAGAGACAGACAGACGGACATAGGGACAGACAGACAGACAGAGACAGACAGAGGGAGAGAGAGACAGACAGACAGACAGACAGACCTCTGAGCGGGCGGTCCGTCCATGATAATATTGATCCACAGTATCTGCATGGCGTTCAGAGGGTTGGGGAAGTTCATCAGCGTTGCCAAGGAGATGAGAGTCAGCGCCGCAATACTCCTACAGGCCACCGGGGGGAGAAGAGAGAGAAACACATATTTAATTTAAAGGTGCAGTGTGTAATATGACATCATCAAGAAAGTTCTACAAAGTTCTAGAATGCAGCGCTCCCTGGGTAACCCCAACCCTTTAGAACAGTGGTTCTCAATTATTTTCTGTCATGCCCCCCCTAGGGGACAGAAATTTTTTCGCGCCCCCCCTAAATTCAGACCTGCAAACTCATAGGAGGTGAAAAAGGTGACAAACACCCGTCCCTTCTGGGGAGAGGGGGGTCGGGTGTTTTTCGCTGTCCAAATGATTGACTAATGTTAAATATCATTCACACAACCAGAGTTTTCCACTATTGCCTCCAATGTCCAGCTGGATGAAAATAATAGCCAGCTGAGATCCTGACCCTCTAGGGGGGTCCGGGGGTATGCCCCCCGGGAGATTTTTTTTTAACTTTTTAAAGTGAAATGCATGAATCTGGTGCACTTTGAGAGGAAAATTAAGAGGCTAAATCTGAGAAATTTTGTGTGAATAAATAATTTGGAGACACTGGGTCGGATGAATTAGAAGCTATTGAAGAAAGACACTTGGATTTTCCATTAAAATGTTCATTTAAAATAAAATGTTATGCAGGGTCCTCTGGGTTGGGCTTGGTGCTCTTTTTCTTTTATGGGACATATTTCTCTGTAATGTAATGAATACATTTAAATGCAATGAGAGGAACGAAGCAGAAGAACTCTGTTGTCCAGCTATCTTTTTTTCCACAGACGAGGCTGAAATAGGTTCTACAGTGCATGGGCATCCGAGCCCCATTTCCAAATGTTTTTAAATAAACTCAATACACACTGTGCATGGACGTGAACGTGACGTGATCAGTTAAACTTGGATTACCTCCCAGATGAACTGATTAAATTATTGGGCTATTAACTATCTAGACCAAAACATTGTATTCATTTTTTTGTATGATATAATAATATGATGTTCATATCAAACACATAAAATTAAAAAAAAAAAAAAAAAAAAAAAAAAAAAAAAATGGGGGGGGGGGGGGGGGGGGGGCCTGTCGGTCGGGGGCCCTAAGCAACCCCTAAATTTGCTTGTGCCTCGGGCCCGGCTCTGATTGTGAGCGCACTGCAGACGCTTCATTTCTGCAATGTGCGCTCATTAAAATGTCAGCTTCACTTAAGAGTCAACAGTTGTGTGGGTCAGAACAGTGCAGTGCAAAATATGCAGCATAAAGTTATAACATTCGTCAACGACCGTGATGTTAAATCACCTTCACACAAAGCCTCCGCCCGAGCAAAGCAGCGAGTCGATCGCTGTGACGGTGAAAATCACCGGGACTCGGGAGACCTCGCCAGTGTGAGCGAGTGAGACGCCGCTCAGAAAAAACTCTGTGGTTTGATGGATGAAATCACAGTCGGGGATATCCTGCCCGTTAACGTTGTCTACGGGAACGGCTTACGCGATCTGTTTCTATATATCGAGTCTAAATCATGGACATATACAGAATACAGAGAGCCATGTCGGCAAACTGACAGCGCGACTAAATAAAGGGACTGTACAGTGAGCTGCGTCCCTCCGTTACTTTCTGTTTTCAGCCGAGTAGGCTAAGTCACATTCACCTCTAAACCATTGACAGTGTTTAATCAAAGCCTCTAATTTTTTATTTTGTATTATCAAAAAGGCTTTGATTGAGACTTTTAGCCAATTCTAAAGTCTGAACACACACACAGCGGCAGCATTAGTGATACTTTACGGTGCCCGATCTTAACGCTGATTGGACAATAGGCTACTCATGACGTCTACCAAAGATGTTTTATTGCCAAGATGACTATATTCCCTTGTCTCACACTACGGTAACTCGCCCACACAGTCCAGTCTGGGAAGCGCTGGCTGACTTTTCTGGCAGCTGCCGCTACCCCTACCCCCCCCCCCCTCCCAAAAACAAAAACTCTTCGGATCTATACGATTCACGTGGGTCATATATTTTGATTCAAAACGGCGAAAATCGCCGAAAAGCGACGAGTTTGCAGGTATGTAAATTGAAATACTATTGAGAACCTGCTAATATTTATTTATTTATCTGTACAAAACCAATGTATGAGTTTCTGGCACAAGCATTCTGCATACAATCACCTTATTATCAAATTAGATAACAAAAATTAGCTGAGATAACTTCTGCAGCAAAAAAATTCAAAATTCAGTTTATTAGCTCAATTTGTAACATTTAAACAAGACTGCTCAGTCTGTGTGAATCTCAGGACAGAGAAACAAGAGCAAATGATTCACTGAGGTTTGCATTTCCTTCCAAAAAAAAATAAACTGTAAACATAGTTAAGGTGGTGTTTTTATTATTATTATTATAGGCCAATAGGCCTTCTGTGATGCGATAACCAATAATTCATTAATGTTATTATTAGTCTACTTGCTTGATTTCTTTTTAAACAGCCTACAGAGACACTTGGAGACACGTGGACATTTATTTACTGCAAATCGCGGTCTTTCGCGCGGATATGACCATACACAGGCACACATCGCGCTTGCTAGCACTCAAAAAAAAAAAAAAAAAAATTTTTTTTTTTTTTTTTTTTTTTTTTTTTTTTTTTTTGGTCAGTTGGAAATCAAGGCAGCCCGCGCCCCCCCTGACAACTCACGGCGCCCCCCCAGGGGGGCGCGCCCATCATTTGAGAACCACTGCTTTAGAATAATAACAGAAGCTACAGTGGCCTTCAAGGACAAGAACAAATCTAAATTTTAAACAATGCACCTGATGACATTCCAACTATGACACTTTCAAGATGGCGGCACTAGGCCTTGGTCCAAAATATGCAGAAATATGGACATATATGAGACCCTTTCTAAGGGAAAAAAAAATAATAATAATAAAAAAAAAAAAGCTATTATGCACTAAATTAAATGTACTTATGGATATTATAATTACTTTCTACAAAATCTGCTGGGAAAAAAAACCCCACAATTCTACACACTGCAGGTTTTAAACTTTAAAGTAGGGGAAATTCGTTATGGAAAGCATGCAGACAGATAAACAGTAAATAACAAAAGCACAAACATAACAGAATGACATGCAAAGAAAATAACACAGATATATATTGACAGATTTATCAAGGTATTTTGTCAAGGGCAACACAAAGATAGGATTAAGCCAAGTAGTATTAAGAGGAAGCTTTTTTGATGGTTTGCATTTTGAGAATAATGTTGGAAATTAAGTCGAAAATGTTGAGATTAAGGTTGACTTTTTTTTTTTCCACAGTCGAAAATTTTCAAAATATATTTGAGAATAGATACTATCGCCACCAATAATTATGATATCAGACAGTATGTGTTTCAGCACATATCCAAAACCCAGATATCAGAATCGGATCTGAACTGAAAAATAGTGGATCTATGCAACAACGAAAAAACAAAACATTCAACATGTCATGAATAGGGGAGAACGGGGTAAGTAGGCACACTTTTTACTCTAGTGAGGATTGCTTATCACCTAAACATCTTTCAATAGTCATTCCTACATTAAATTGAAGCTTAAGGTGTTGGCTTGAAATGTGTACCCCTCATATATATAACGATTGTGACAACCAACCCGTGTGACAAATTACCCCGTTCTCCCCTACATCCACGTTATTAAGAAACAAAAACTATTTAATAATAAGAGATATTAAGTTGTGCTGTTTCCACTCACGTGCTCAACTGGAATCGAACAAAGTTTTTAATGTTGTTGTAAATTCCTTTTCCTTCTTCTATGGCCGACCTGCAAGCAGAAAAAAACACACACACAGTTACCTTTAGTTTGTTAAAAGGTGCTCTGAGGAACTTTCAGTTTGTGTTCATTCTAGCGCCCCCTTTGGACAAAAGCTGTAGTGTTTTTACTACGCCAGCTGTTGTTCCTGGGTGAGCGTATATACCCATGACAAAGGCATTAAGAAAAACTATATAAAAATAGCATTCTTTTAGCACTGATGGTCTCGTTTGCTGTTACATGTAATTTATGATCATCAGAGGGAAAAATTAGACTGTTTCAGAAATATTTAAAAGTTCCTCGGAGCAAACATTTTAAAGTTGTTTGTTGTAAAGGCGCCTGAAAGCTAATATAGCTTTAAAATGTTCAGTATTACACACACACACACACTAAATCTACTCACATTATGGAGACAGAGAGAGAAGAGAGAGAGAGAGAGAGAGAGAGAGAGGAGAGAGAGAGAGAGGGAGGAGAGAGAGAGAGAGACAGAGAGAGACAGAGAGAGAGAGAGAGAGAAACAGAGAGAGGAGAGAGAAACAGAGAGAGACAGAGAGAGAGAGAGAGAGAGAGAGAGACAGAGAGAGAGACAGAGAGAGAGAGACAGAGACAGAGAGACAGAGACAGAGAGGAGAGAGAAACAGAGAGAGAGAGAGAGAGAGAGAGAGAGAGAGAGAGAGAGAGGACAGGAGAGAGAAACAGAGAGAGACAGACACACACACACACACACACACACACACACACACACACACACACACAACACACAC
>CM047509.1:32108797-32118797 GCA_026122265.1 Ammodytes dubius
GTCCCCCCCTGCACCCCCCCTCCCCTCCTGACACTGGTGCAGGAGCTCAGAAAAATCCCCAAGAAGAGCCCAAGAAATGTTTCAGTTGTTGATTCTACTGCTAAGATAAAAACCTGGACGTACAGCAGAAGGTATAAAATCCATGTGCCATCACTGAAGGCTTTACCTCATGTAGATGCACCGACAGTGTTGTTGTAATTACTCAAAATTCCTCAAAGGGGGAGACAGAAGTTACGCATATAGCTTTAAAACACAGCTAAAGACTTCTTATTTTATCTTATATCTTAGTTTTTAAGCTTGATTGTGTATATACTAGGGGTGTGAACGTTTACAAAAATTTCTAACCGTGTACACGACGGAATTTTTTTCGTGTACACGGTTAACCGTGACGTCATTGTCCTCGTGCGCCCACCGTCTTGTAGCCGCGTGGGCACACACACATACGCGTTCGCCTTACATGTGTTGGCCGTCATTATCGCCCTTCATTCATTTCCTGATAAATATAGCCTATCGCTTTCTACATGTCCACATTTATGAGGGTGAACAGGTGTTATAAAGTTCGGGCTACTTACGCGCGTAATTCACTTCAACCGGGTAACTTTAGTCTTTAGGTTATCTTTCATCACTCGTCCGTTGCTGTTACTCGAGCACGGCGCCTCCCCGTGTGTGTGTGTGTTTGCGATTATACACACAGTCACACACACACGCCGAGGGAAAGACAGATTGGGCCGACTAGCTTGTATCATCCCCAAGTAGTTTATTAGTGATGTGAAATCAATAAATGCGTGTCTCCAGAACATATTTAAAAACTTTGAGGAGGAAATTTTTAAGATTTTTTTAAACGGTTTTCGTTTATTGATTTTCCCTAAACGGTTATGATTTACTAAACGGTTAAACGTGTACACGTGTACACGTGCACACCCCTAGTATATACAGATGTTAGATAAGGATTAAAAGGCAAACAAACCTATAATGCAGAATGAGTAGAGAGAGAGCTGCTTGCCCAGAAGGTCCATGCTTTTCTGGAGCGGTGTTTTAGGAGCCTGGACACAAAAATCAAATCAAATCAGTTTTATTTGTATAGCCCACAATCACAAATACATTTGTCTCGGTGGGCTTTACATTTTATACAATATGACACCCTGCCCTTACAACCTTAGCTCGGCTGAGAAAAAAACTCCCAGTAAAAAACCCTTTACCGGGATTTTTAAAAAAATGGAAGAAATCTCAGGGAGAGTCGAAACACACACACAGGAAATACAACGGTTCACTACTACAGATTTCACAAGAAAGATATTATAACCTAATCGATCCCATCCCTCACAATGAAGACCTACTTCACCGGTGGAAATATGAAGGTGTATTGAACTCTGAGATCCTATGTAGTATAAATGTGCAAAACATTTTAGAAATCGGTTCATCCTAGCCTGAGAAAAGGCAGAAAGAGTGTTTTATAGTCTCACTGTCTAACCCTACATTTTACAGATGTGACATCACTTCAGTACAAATGTAGGGTTAGGATTAACAGGACAGCTGGGCCAAGGGAAGACTGAGGGGAGAAAAACCTCATTCATTATATTATAATAGTGATTTTATAATGATAGAACGCCGGTTCCGTATGGGTGAGGTATTCCTTTAAGTTTCGTTATCAGTCAATTTACACAAGGCACATCGAAATTCATTCTTCTCATCTCCCCTCTCAAGTTCCCTCACTCCAGAGGGGGTCCTCACACAGGGTCAGCCATAGTACAGCGCCCCTGGAGCAGTTTGGGGTTAAGTGTCTTGCTCAAGGACACAATGGTAGAGATGGTGGGGCAGCGTAGATGTAATAGCAGCCACCACTAGTCTTACTACTAACACCCACTTGTATATTACCGCCCCATATTTGCTTTAAAGGAATACTTCACCCATGACACCGCTGGCGATCTGATTTCTACCTCTGTAACATAACCTTGTGTAGAAACAATGGCTTACTTGTTTTAGTGATACAATAGTATTGTGTGTGTGTGTGTGTGTGTGTGTGTATGTATGTGTGTGAGTGCGAGAGTGTGAGTGTGTGTGTGTGTGTGTGCGTGTGTGTGCGTCTAAGTATTTCCTTACAGAGCATATATTTTCCTAACAGTAAAGCATTGAGTGAGTGAAATTGATTCCAACTTCAAGAAGATTGTTTTTTGTAGAAGTTCCACTTTAAGTCAATAGACCGAATGAAATGGATTATTATAACTTATTTCGCTAGCTACAGTGGGCCCCCTTTGTTTACATACCAGTTTACAGAGCCTAGGCTGTGTATTAACAGGACAGGTAGCAGACCATGAGGAGATATTCACTGATTTGGACAAAAAGTGATATTAATATTATTTATTTTTTAAGATATTTTTTTTGGTATTTTTATGCTTTATTGATAGTGTAGAGACAGAGTTGAAATAGGGCAGAGAGGGGAGTGACATGCAGAGAACGACCAGGTCCGCTGCTGGCCGAGGCACATGGGGGGGACGCCCTACCAACTGAGCTAAGGGCGCCCCCATAATCACTCATTTTGACAAAAAGTGATTTTGACAACAAGCGTTCTCCAGAATCACTGACTACACCTTTAATTTAATTGTCCGTTTACTTATTATACTATACGTTTGTTCACTCCGCTTGTGCATCATCCCTTTTAGGACTAAGAAAGGATGAACTTATATTATCTTGTATTTGTCTAACATGTGTAGCTTTTGGTTGAACAACATTAGAACAGTTTTCATGTGTATGTATTCATATGAATGAAACCAATGTAACTGAACCAATGTAACTGAACCCACCTCTTCTGCTTGCATCATCTTGAAGATTTCCCCAAACTCTGAGTTTTCTCCCGTTCCTATCACGATGCCCTGAGGAACAATAAACACACACACACACACACACACACACACACACACACACACACACACACACACACACACACACACAACACACACACACACACACACACACCCACGAGAGAGAAAAACAATGAAAGGAGGAATTTTTTTTCTCATTATGCCACACTCTAATACGATATACAATGTTGAGAGACTGTGGTAAAGCTGGAAATATGTTGAGAGATTTTAATTTATTGGTCTCTCGAGGATAAATAAAAGTTAAATTAAAAATGAAAATGAAATTTGAAATTTCGGTGTGAACTAGTTTAGTACTGGTTATAACGGTGCAGGTACCTTGGCCTTGCCGTTGCGCACCAGTGTGCCCATGAAAGCGACAGACAGACAGACACACAAACACACAGACACACACACACACAGACAGACACACACACAGACACGCACACACACACACACACACACACAGGTTGCTGGTACCTTGGCCTTGCCGTTGCGCACCAGTGTGCCCATGAAAGCGATGTTGCTCCTGGATGCGATGTCCCCGTTGGAGGCGGGCGGCTGGTGGTAGGTAGACTTAGAGGACGGGCTGGTCTCTCCTGTTAGACTGGACTCATCTATACACAGGTTCAGAGCCTAGAGAGACAGACAGGCAGGGGGGGGGGGGGGAAGACAGGTAGGGGGGGGGGGGAGGGAGAGGGAGAGGGGGGGGAGAGAGAGAGAGAGAGAGCGAGACAGGTGGGGGGGAGAGGCAGGGAGGGAGAGGGAGAGGGAGGGGGGAGGGAGAGGGAGAGGGAGAGAGGGGGGGAGAGAGACAGGTAGGGGGAGAGACAGGCAGGGGGGGGGAGACAGGGAGGGAGAGGGAGAGAGAGGGTGAGAGAGGGGGGGACAGGGAGAGAGACAGACAGGCAGGCAGGGGGGGAGAGAGAGAGAGACAGGCAGGGAGGGAGACAGGGAGAGAGAGAGACAGAGAGAGAGACAAATCAACGGTTACATTCAAGTCATCGCCAAACAAGTTGATTAAGACTATCAGCTCCACAAAACTCTCTCTGTATTTCTCAGCATGGCATTTTTTTTTTACTTTACTGTTTCAGTTTGTTAGCGGTTGATGATTTTTTTTAAGAGCAACTTCCTTGAAAGAAAGGCTTAATGTAAACTGAACTGAACTAATCTATAATAAGACATGTATATATTTTTTTTAATATTCTTTTTTTTGGCATTTTCAAGCTTTATTAGACAGTACAGAGTTGAAATGGGAGACAGGAAGGGGAGGATAGTGAATGGGAGAGGAGAGATAGTGAGATGGAGAGAGAGAGAGAGAGAGAGGAGAGAGAGAGAGAGAGAGAGAGAGAAGAGAGAGAGAGAGAGAGAGAGAGAGAGAGAGAGAGAGAGAGAGAGAGGAGAGGAGGAGAGAGAGAGAGAGAGAGAGAGAGAGAGAGAGAGAGAGAGAGGGGGGGGGGGGGATGACCTGCAGTAAAGGTCCACGGGTCGGACTCGAACCCGCGACCACTGCAACGAAGGCCGGAGCCAATATGGTACGCGCTCTATCCACTACACCACCGGAGCGCCCCCATTATAAGACATATTCTACATACAGTGATGTGAAATAAACACACTCCAAATAAGGGTGAACACATGAACTTATAACATTGTTAACAAGTGTCAATCCATTTTGTCTGGTGAATGAATTAAGCAAATATCCCTGTGTCCGTTTGAACTGGCAGCTTCCGGGTGTGTGTGTTTAAACTGTGTCAATGTAAACAGTGTGATCAAGATGACGCACTGTAGAAACATCCTAACATTAGATGTGTGTGTGTGTGTGTGTGTGTGTGTGTGTGTGTGTGTGTGTGTGTGTGTGTGTGTGTGTGTGTGACGATACCCTGTATGCGTGTGCAATGTGCATGTCCCTATCCTTGTGTGTGTGTATCTCTGTATGTATTTAGGTGTTTGCATGCAATTGTTTTTGTTTTGGTCTGTGTGTGTGTGTGTCGCTGTCTATCTCTGTTTATCTGTGTGTGTGTCTGTCAGTCTTACTGTTTGTCTGTGTGCGTGTGCAGTACAGTGTGTGTGTGTGTGTGTGTGTGTGTGTGTGTGTGTGTGAGTGAGTGAGTGAGTGAGTGAGTGATGTGAGTGAGTGAGTGAGTGAGTGAGTGAGTGAGTGAGTGAGTGAGTGAGTGAGTGAGTGAGTGAGTGAGTGAGTGAGTGAGTGAGTGAGTGAGTGAGTGAGTGAGTGAGTGAAGTGAGTGAGTGAGTGAGTGAGTGAGTGAGTGAGTGAGTGAGTGAGTGAGTGAGTGTGTATGTACCTCAAACAGCCTGAGGTCAGCTGGGACCCTCTCTCCCACTGACAGACAGACAGTGTCTCCTGGAACCAGCTCTCTGGCCAACATGTGCTCCAGGTTCCCATCTCGGATACTGAGACAGAAAATAATAAAACATATTAATAATTAAAGAGATGGAGAGAGAAGCCGGGGGGGAGAGAGAGAGGGAGAGAGAAGGGGGGAGAGAGAGAGGGAGAGAGAGGGAGGGGGGAGAGGGAGAGAGAGAGAGAAGGGGGGGAGAGAGAGAGTGGAGAGGGAGAGAGAGGGAGACAGAGGGGGGAGAGAGAAGGGGAGAGAGGGAGAAAGAGAGATAGGGGAGAGGGAGAGAGAAGGGAGAGAGAGGGAGACAGAGAGAAGGGGGGAGAGAGGGAGATAGGGAGAGGGAGAGAGAGAGAGAAGGGGGGAGAGAGAGAGGGAGAGAGAGGGAGGGGGGGAGGAGGGAGAGAGAGAGAGAAGGGGGGGAGGGAGAGAGAGAGAAGGGGGGGGGGGGAGAGAGGGAAAGGGAGAGAGAAGGGGGGAGGGGGGGGAGAGAGGGAGAGGGAGAGAAAGAGAGAGATAGGGAGGGAGAGAGACAGTAAAAAATAAATAATTAAAGATTATTTTTTGGTCATTTTTCATGTTTTATTGTCAGTTTCGGAGGTTTACTGGCACAGAGAATTAATAAAAAAATTGTTATTATCTAGAATTAACCAGAGCAAGCGAGAGAGCGAGAGCGAGATAGAGATAGACAGATAGACAGATAGATAGATAGATAGATAGATAGATAGATAGATAGATAGATAGATAGATAGATAGATAGATAGATAGATAGATAGATAGATAGATAGATAGATAGATAGATAGATAGATAGATAGATAGATAGATAGATAGATAGATAGATAGATAGATAGATAGATAGATAGATAGATAGATATCTCACCAGTGACATTCTGGAGGCACCAACTTCCCGAGTTCTTCCAAAGATTTCTCGGAGCGATATTCCTGCAGACACAAGAGTGAAGTAAGAAGGCAAATACAACTGTATCTATAAAACACACACACACAAACAAACAAAGTTACACACTACACCTTTAAACAGGTGAACTATTGAACTCTGTCCTTTTGTTTATATATCACGTTAAGATGAAATAACCGCGCCCACAATCCACAGAAATATCAAACCATACACACACTATATTACAAAAGACAGACACATTCGCTTAACCCTTGACACACACACACACACACACACACACACAACACACACACACACACACACACACACACACACACACACACACACACCACACACACACAACACACACAACACACACACACACACACACACACACACAACACACACCTCTTACCTGGACAAAGGCAACTGTCACTACGATGATGATGGCCTGCAAACACAAATAAAATGTCAACCAACATGGCGTACTCTACTATACAGGTTTCTATGGCAAATGTCAAACTGAAAATAAAAATAAAAAAGGTAATTGAGGTGTCAAGTAGGTCCCCTTGAAATAACTTTTTGTATAGGACATTTTTGTTTTATTTTGAAAATACTGTATATTATTAAAAAGTAAGACTAAACGTTACCACAGTGATGCTTATTAACAAAATATCAATTTATTTCTCAATGAATATACAATTTTCTTGTACAAATGTCACATAATTCATACGTTATTCTCAAAGTAGGACAATATGTTGACATTCTAACAAAATATTAATACTTAATTGTTGTGAAAATTTTCTTTGTTGCATTGCTGTCTTGTGTTTATTTGTGGGCGTTCAAACTCAATTAAAATAAATAAATAAATATAAATATAAATAAATAAATAAAAAGATAAATAAATAAAAAATATATAAAAAATAAATAAGAATATAAATAAATAAAAATATAAATAAATAAATATAAAATATAATAAATAAAAATAAATAAATAAATATAAATAGAAATAAATTAAAAAATATATAAAAATGTAAATAAAATTAATAGAAAAGAGAAATAAATAAATAAGGTAAAATGAGACGTTACCACAGTGATGCTGATTGCGTCATCAAACTGGTGCATGAGGATACTGATGACAGCCGAGGCCAACAGCAACAAGATGAGGGGATCTTTGAACTAGAGAGAGAGAGGGAGAGAGGGGGGGAGGGAGGGGGAGGGAGAGGGAGGGAGAGAGAGAGAGAGAGGGAGAGAGAGAGAGGGGGAGAGAGGGAGAGAGAGAGGAGGAGAGAGAGAGAGAGAGAGGGAGAGAGGAAGGGGGAGAGAGAGAGAGAGAGAGAGAGGGAGAGAGGGGGAGGGAGAGAGGAAGAGAGAGAGAGAGAGGGGGGGAGAGAGGGAGAGAGAGAGAGAGAGAGGGAGGGAGGAGAGAGAGACAGAGATAGAGAGGAAGAGAGAGAGAGAGAGGGGGGGAGAGAGAGAGAGGAGGAGGGAGAGGGAGAGAGAGAGACAGAGATAGAGAGGGAGAGAGAGAGATAGAGGGAGAGAGAGATTTTTACATACCGCCTCAAGTCTTTCTAACAAGTCTGTTCTTGAAAATGCCAATACATTCTATACACACTAACCCTTTAAACTCCAGCGTCAGTCTACATGTCAGCGCTCCCTTGCTAACCCCAACCCTTTCGAATAATAATAATAACAGAAGCTACGGTGGCCTTCAAGGACAAGAATCTATAGTTACTAAAGATGGCATCATCCACCATTGCTCGAATAATAACAGAAGCTACGGTGGCCTTAAGAGGACAAGAATCCAGCCTAATTAATTCTACGCACTGCTCCTTTAAACTCCAGCGTCAGTCTACATGTCAGCGCTCCCTTGCTAACCCCAACCCTTTCGAATAATAATAATAATAATAACAGAAGCTACGGTGGCCTTAAGAGGACAAGAATCCAGCCTAATTAATTCTACGCACTGCAACTTTAAACTCCAGTGCCAGTCACCCAGAGCCAGAGGCAGGAGAATAAACAGGCCGATAGTTCCCGATCTATTTTCAGCCGCGGATTCTAAATGACCCGGTTACCAACACAACCACACGAGACTCAACACACCAGTAGAGAACACGTTAACCCTTCACTGTACAGGCCACACATGCAGGATCATTCTTCTTCTTCTTTTTTAGAACATGCATGGATATTTCAGTAAAGAAAAAGTTCCTGTACACATAGACAGTAAAAAGTTTATATATTTAAAGGGTTAAAAAAAAAAAAAAAAATCAATATAGCCTACTGTTCATATTTGGGGAAAAAAAATTCAAATTGAATCGGGCGATTAATCGGATATAAATTTTTCGGCACAGACCCCCAAAAATCCATATCGGTCGGGCTGTAACCAATGATCTGGAGGCCCGTTTCAGGACCTTTTTATTTATTTGTTATTATTAAATACATAGTGGTTCCCCGCAAAAATAAAAAAAATATTGTGGAATCCAGTTGGTTCATAGATGGATTATGAGATAATGGGCCCCTGGGCCCAGACTCTTAGACCCCCTGAGCTTGGTAGCATGCACAAGCATTATTTATTTATTTAAAAAAAAATCTGGCGTTTTAATTGGAACTGGTGAAACATAGTTCAGGCCGCTACTGGCTCTAACACAAACTGAATCTAAACCTGGTGTGTACCTGTGAGATGTACTTCCTCCATAGCAGTGTGTGTGTGTGTGTGTGTGGTGTGTGTGTGTGTGTGTGTGTGTGTGTGTGTGTGTGTGCGTTACCTGTGAGATGTACTTCCTCCATAGCGGCCTCTGTGTGTGTGTGTGTGTGTACCTGTGAGATGTACTTCCTCCATAGCGGCTCCTCTTCACTGATATCGAACTCGTTCCATCCGTGGAACACTCTCCTCCTGCAGACCTCATCCTGGGACAGACCGCGCTGCAGGTCGGCCTGGGGAGACAGCACAAGGGGACGATTTATTACATTTTTATTTATTTATTTTGTCCATTTTTGCTTTTATTAGACAGTGTGTAGAGACAGAGATGACATGTGTGGGAGAGGGGAATGACATGCAGAGAACGACCCGGGCTGGATACCCGGATAACCCGGGTCTGCTGTGAAGAGGACTGAGACTCTATGGAGGGGGGGGGGGGGGGTGCTCCAAATATCTCTCTTGGATGTCTAGAGCGGAGCGGAGAAGGACCGGACAGGCAGCCGGTGGAATTAGGCCTTAATAGTGTTTCCTTGTGTGAGGAGGAGAGAGTTGCTACCTGCAGGACACTGGGAGGGAGAGAGAGAGAGAGAGAGAGAGAGAGAGGAGAGAGAGAGAGAGGAGAGAGAGAGAGAGAGAGAGAGAGAGAGGAGAGAGAGAGAGAGAGAGAGAGAGAGAGAGAGAGAGAGAGGAGAGAGAGAGAGAGAGAGATAGAGATAGAGAGAGAGAGAGGAGAGAGAGAGAGGGAGGGAGGGAGAGAGAGAGAGAGAGAGAGGGGAGGGAGGGAGAGGGAGGGAGAGAGAGAGAGAGAGAGAGAAGAGAGAGGAGGAGGAGGGAGGGAGGGAGGGAGGAGGAGGAGAGAGAGAGAGAGTTGCTACCTGCAGGATACAGGCGACTTCGTTGACGGGTAGTTCGCTGGCTTTCTTGGGGACTAGAGCAGGGACCATGGTCTCATCCTCACTGGAGGGGGGTCTCTGGGAACGCTGCAACACAGAGAGAAACACTTTACTAAAACAGGCGCACCCCCATGGATATACAAACTTAACTTTTTAATACATTGGTAACACTTTACAATAAGGGTACATTAATTAACTGTTACTTAAAGGTGCAGTGTGTAATATGACATCAACAAGAAAGTTTTACAAAGTTCTAGAATGCATCACTCCCTGGGTAACCCCAACCCTTTAGAATAAT
>CM047509.1:32126297-32146297 GCA_026122265.1 Ammodytes dubius
GTGTGTTGTGTGTATATATGTGTGTGTGTGTGTGTGTGTGTGTGTGTGTGTGTCCTCATCTCACCCCAACAAAACATCTGAGGACAGCTCTTAAACCACAGGGCTGTTAATGAAAGCCCTTTGAAGGAATAGTTTAAACATTTTAAAAGTTGTAGCTTTTTGCCTGCATGGGGGTGACCTTATTGTAGGTGTGTGTGTGTGTGTGTGTGTGTGTGTGTGTGTGTGTGTGTGTGTGTGTGTGTGTGTGTGTGTGTGTGTGTGTGTGTGTGTCTGTGTGTGTGTGTGTGTGTCTGCCTGCCTGTCTGTGTGTGAAAGTAACCAGGAAATGCCCGTGACATCTGGTTCTTCCAGTATGATTATGATTTCTTGAATGAGATTAAGTGTAAACACCTGTTCCCCTTGACTACCAGTGTTTGAGCTAAGCTAACCTGGATTAGACCTTTGCCCATTTCTAGATCAAAAATACACGCACAGATGGGGGGCGCCCTTAGTTCAGTTGGTAAGGCGTCCTCCCCCCCTCCCCCCATGGGCCTCGGCCAGCAGCGGACCCGGCTTCGATTCCAGCCCGCGGTCGTTCTCTGCATGTCACTCCCCTCCTGCCCCATTTCAACTCTGTCTCTACACTATCAATAAAGCATAAAAATGCCCAAAAAAATATCTTAAAAAAAAAAATACATGCACAGTTCACGTGAGTTTGTGTTCTTTGTAAAATAAAATACCCACAAATAAAAATTCAAAAAAATACACAGTTAAATTTTTCTGAAAAACTACTCTGTAATTGAGCATATCATTATTCTATATCTTATTAAATCAAAACGAAGCTCTTATGACATAAGCTCTTCTTGAATAAAACCAAAATGTTAATTCTACTCGAACATATGCCTATAAATAGTAAGACAAGAGACATTGAACATTTGGAGTGGTCTCTTAATTTTTTTCAAGAGCTGTTTAAATACATTACCTCTTCGCCATCCATCCTGCCGTCTCTCTTTCACTCGCTTCCAAAAAAAATGCACGCGTTATAGAGATAGATAGATAGATAGATAGATAGATAGATAGATAGATAGATAGATAGATAGATAGATAGATAGATAGATAGATAGATAGATAGATAGATAGATAGATAGATAGATAGATAGATAGATAGATAGATAGATAGATAGATAGATAGATAGATAGATAGATAGATAGATAGATAGATAGATAGATAGATAGATAGATAGATAGATAGATTAGATAGATAGATAGATAGATAGATAGATAGATAGATAGATAGATAGATAGATAGATAGATAGATAGATAGATAGATAGATAGATAGATAGATAGATAGATAGATAGATAGATAGATAGATAGATAGATAGATAGATAGATAGATAGATAGATAGATAGATAGATAGATAGATAGATAGATAGATAGATAGATAGATAGATAGATAGATAGATAGATAGATAGATAGATAGATAGATAGATAGATAGATAGATAGATAGATAGATAGATAGATAGATAGATAGATAGATAGATGATAGATGGATAGATGGATAGATGGATAGATGGATAGATGGATAGATGGATAGATGGATAGATGGATAGATGGATAGATGGATAGATGGATAGATAGATAGATAGATAGATAGATAGATAGATAGATAGATAGATAGATAGATATATAGATAGATAGATAGATAAGTCTCTACACTATCAATAAAGCATAAAAAATGCCAAAAAAAAATATAAAAAATTTAAAAAATACCCAGATATTTTTCCCAAATCGTTTAGTCCAAGTGTGTAGTTAGCAGAATGTTTTGAAGAAGTGTCTAGATGGATAGCTAGGAAGCACTGATAGGCTGTTATACCAGAAATACAAATATATGTCTCTCTCTCTCTCTCTCTCTTTCTCCCTCCCTCCCTCCCTCCCTCCCTCCCTCCCTCCCTCCCTCCCTCCCTCTCACACGTCACTCACACACGTCACACACACACACACACACACACACACACACAAATGAAGGATTATATTACACATGTTTATATATATATATCCTGAACACTGCTTTCATATCCTGGTTTCTGTTAACTTAGTCTGTTGATATCTGCAAAGTCTGTCTCTGTGTTCACAAGCATCAGGCCAAAACAAACATGTAGGCACAGCAACAGAACACACACACACACACACAGAACACAGGAAGACACACACACACACACAGAAAGACACACACAACACACACACACACACACACACACAGAGTATAGACACAGACAGACACACACACACACAACACAGAGAGACCACACACGCAAATATTATAGACACACACACACAGTCGCATACACAAACACACACAGTATAGCCCACACACACACACACTCAAACAGAGACACACTTAATGTATTTCCACTGAACTCAGCAGACCATAATTAGCGCAAGTAGCACACACACACATTACAGACACACACACACACACACACACACACACACACAGCTCCTGCATTAGCTTTCTGTTGCTAATGGCCTGTTTTTCTTTAACATTATTAAGTTTAATTTGTTTTCCTTTTGGATTACATCATGCATTATTTAGCACACACACACACACACACACACACACACACACACACACAGCTGATGTCCGTACGATAAACACACGGCCATTACGAAGCTGTCAAAATAAGCTACTTGATTTAGACTAAAATTAAAAATCACAAAAAATGTTTCAGTTGTTGATTCTACTGCTAAAAAATACTGCTAAAAAAAAACCTGGACGTACAGCAGAAGGTATAAAATCCATGCGCCATCACTGAAGGCTTTACCTCATGTAGATGGCGATGCACCGACAGTGTTGTTGTTGTAATACCTCAGAATTCCTCTATGGGGGGGGGGAGCTATATTGACAGAAGTTACGCAATATAGCTTTAAAAGTACACCACCCACGCGTATCAGCTTTAGCCTTCTTCAGGGTGTCTTCATACATATTTTTTGTTAGAATCCTTGATTGCCTGGACTACGTTTTTTTTTTTTTTGGAATTACTCAGAATTCCTCATTGGGGGCCACAGAAGTTACACACTATAACTTTAAACCTTTTAAACCCAAGCATTTACATACAACAGGCTACTATAGTGTCTCTGAGTCTGATCAAGGCCCTTAACACCATTTCACATCTAGGATCACTACTGTAGATGTGACCTCCCCCGACCTTTGGCCTACATGTTAAAAGAGAGTTGCCTGTCTCTCTCCCTGCCTATCTCTCTGTCCTGCCTGCCTCTCTGCCTTCTATCTCCCTGCCTGCCTGTCTCTCTCCCTCCCTGCCTGTCTCTCTCCCTCCCTGCCTGTCTCTCTCCCTCTCTGCCTTCTATCTCCCTCCCTGCCTGTCTCTCTCTCTCCCTGTCTGCCTGTCTCTCTCCCTCCCTGCCTGTCTCTCTCCCTCCCTGCCTGTCTCTCTGTCCTGTCTCTCTCTCTCCCTCCCTGCCTGCCTCTCTCCCTGCCTGTCTCTCTCCCTCTCTCCCTCCCTCCCTGTCTCCCTCCCTGTCTCTCTCTCTCTCCCTCCCTCCCTGCCTCTCTCCCTGTTTCCCTCTCTCCCTCCCTCCCTGCCTGTCTCCCTCCCTCTCTCTCTCCCTCCCTCCCTCCCTCCCTACCTCTCTCTCTCCCTCCCTCCCTCCCTCCCTGTCTCTCTCTCTCTGTCCTGCCTGTAACATCCCGTGCGTTTCAGGGCGAGGGATGTTATATTTGTTAACAGTGTTTGAACAGACTGCAGCTCACAGACACTGTAGACATTCAGACACTGACACAGTGTTACAGTAGAATCTGGGACAGCCTCACTGCAGACACCATATAAGGAATATTTGGGTTGCGTTCCGAATCGCATACTTTCTACTACTATATAGTATGTAGAAAAAAGATTTAGGATGTCCCGATTCTTGTGGCCAGATTTAGGATGGTTAGAAGTACCCGGATGTCCTAATTTATGCGGCCAAGATTGTTAGTGTTGACAACTGCATCCTATTTGGGGCGATTCTGACCCAAAATCCATTGCGCACGTGAAGTGACGTCACATCGACGAAGCCTCCATATGAAAACAAACGGGGATGCGACGGATATAACAGCAAGAGGCAAGATCAAGGCGCAATGTTATGATGAAATAAGAGAGTAAAGTATGTCCCAATAGTATGCCTACTGCATCCTAACTAGATTATTTTTATCGTCGGATGTAGTATGTAGAATAGAAAAAAGAAAGTATGTGATTCGGAACGCAACCTTAGTCTGTGTTGTAAAAGCCCTACTAACGTCCTCCCTCCTACATACTCAACATGTATATACTACATACTAAAAGCCCTACTAACGTCCTCTCTCCTACATACTTAACATGTATATATTCATACTAAAAGCTCTACTAATGTCCTCCCTCCTACATACTCAACATGTATATACTACATACTAAAAGCCCTACTAACGTCATCCCTCCAACATACTCAACATGTATATACTTCATACTAAAAGCCCTACTAACGTCCTCCCTCCTACATAATCAACATGTATGTATTTCATACTAAAAGCCCTACTAACGTCCTCCCTCCTACATACTCAACCTGTATATACTACATACTAAAAGCCCTACTAACGTCCTACTCATACTAAAAGCCCTACTAACGTCCTCCCTCCTACATACTCAACATGTTTATACTACATACTAAAAGCCCTACTAACGTCCTCCCTCCTACATACTCAACATGTATATACTACAACATCCTACTCATACTAAAAGCCCTACTAACGTCCTCTCTCCTACATACTCCATACACAAAATCTTCCCGGAAGTACAAGTACTCATCCGGGCATTTCTCGCCTACACAAACTCGCATACACAACCACAACATACTCAAATTAACGTCAAAATTAGTATGAGTAGGACGTCGCGTTAGTAAGGCTTTACCAACACAGCCTTACCCTGTGATCCAATCCCCATACTATCTACTATTGAGTTTGGTAGAAAAAAAAAATATTTAGGATGTCCCGATTTTTGTGGCCGGATTTAGTATGGTTAGAAATACCCGGATGCCTACTAGATCCGGCCGAGATTTTTAGTGTTGAAAAAAATAAAAATAAAAAAATCACATTTTCCTGTGAGGAAAGTTTTGTTTATTCAGTTATGAGAATATACCTTAGAAAATGTTTCACTTCTCTGACACACCCAAAGTTACACACTGCTCCTTTATATGATTTCTGTGGGTGAGGAGGTTATCTAAGGTTATCATTGTTAAGGTTACAAGGTAAATATTGACAACTGACCTTGACGTATTGAAAGAGCTTTTCCATTTTTATTTGAAATACATGAGTAAATATTTGATGTCTTACCAGGCAAATAGATTAGAAGAAACAGGCATCTCCCCGTGTTCCAAATCTCATACTCTTTCTTTTCTCTATTCTACATACTACATCTGACCATAAAAACAATCTAGTTAGGATGCTACAATTGGGACATACTTTAACTTATTTATTTCATCCTAACATGGCTCCTTGATCTTGCCTCTTGCTTTTATATCCGTCTCATCGCTGGTTGTTTTTCATACGGAGGCTTCGTCGATGTGACGTCACTTCCAGTGCGCACTGGATTGTGGGTCAGAATCGCCCCAATAGCATGCTGATTTCAACACTGAAAAATCTCGGACGGATTTGGTAGACATCCGGGTATTTCTAACCATACTAAATCTGGCCACAAGAATCGGGACATCCTAAATCTTTTTTTCTACCATACTAAATAGTAGATAGTATATGGATTGGGACGCAGCCTCTGTATCTTGTGTCCTGCCATATCATTTTACTCTGTAGTATTTCATACTATTGTTTACATTGCAGAGTGCCGCTAACTGTATGAAATGAGCTACACACTTAAACTAAGAAAAGCATATGTTGATTTAAAAAAAATAATTCAAAAAGTTCTGCATAGCTACTTTAATATCCCCAAATATTTTCGCCAAATCGTTCAGTCCAAGTGATCCACACACACACACACACACACACACACTCAATCCTCTTCCTCTCTCTCTCTCTATCACACACACAATCCTCTTCCTCTTTCTCTATCTCTATCTCTATCTCTATCTCTATCTCTATCTCTATCTCTATCTCTATCACACACACACACACACACACACACACACACACACACACACACACACACACACACCATCATCATCTTCCCCTCTCTTTCTATCACACACACACACACACACACACACACACACACACACACACACACTAAGAAAACCATACACTGATTGTAGTTGACCTTAAATCCTTGAACTGATTTCAACGGTTTAGATAACTCAACACAAACGACTGATTCAATTATCTTCCCCATTTCTAAGAATTGTTAATACTTCTAAATGATTGGTTAAATACATTTTGATACCAATAAAGGCATTATTCACACACACACACACACACACACACACACACACACACAACACACACACACACACACACACACACACACACACACACACACACACACACACACACACACACACACACACACACAGCCTACATAGCCTACAGGAGGTTAATGTTGATGTTAGCCACAGTTAGCTCGCTTGCTAACCGGCTCAATTGTACACAACAAGGACCACCGGTAGAAGTAAACATTTCATCTCCTTTAACAACAACAAAAAGGACAAATAACTCTCAAACCAACATGTCAACAAACAATAAAATCACTCACACGCGCTCCCATATATCCAATCTCACGTTAGCGGTGACATCACAACAAGCTAACGCAAAATCACAGAGGTCTTTACAGGTGTTATGCTGACATCTGCATACCTGTCGAAATGTACACCCACCTTAATAAATCCCTCCTTTGCCGAATAAGGCATTCACAATGTAACTGTATTTATGTATATGTATGCATGCTATCGTTTAAACATACATTATTATGAGTTTTTTTTATTCTTTAGCGTGATTTTCATATAGTAATAGTAATAGTTTTATTATCAGCGCATAGCTTACGTTATGAAAAACACATACAAACCTATAATAATAATCACTGACAAACCCGATAAAGAATACTATATAGTTCTCAAACAGAATTTCGCTTTTTAAAATCACTAGCCTACAATTTTTTTGGGTGCAATTTTCAGCAGGCACACAGAATTCTTCATAACACCAGGACGTTAACTCAAACAATCAACCCGATCATAGGTCCACGGCGCCGGGTTACCGACCTCCAGAGGGTGTCGGTGATCAGAAAAATGTGCTTATTTCAGCAGAGGTGTGGTTAATATTGGATTTAAAGCCTACCGCCATTGTTAAAACACAAAAGGAAAAGTCTGCCATTGTCTAAACTTACCAGTAGCTCCCGGTTTTTCAGCATCTTCCGTGAAATCGCACGGCGGAGCTTTTTCCTCTGACAGCTCTGTCCACCATGACAGCTCCAACGGTCGCTTCCAGTGGCCGCCCCTTCACAATAAAACCACTGTAGTTTCTTTCTTCGTCTTTTTATTTTTTATTTTTTGTGATTTTGGTACATTACCGCCACCAACTGGAATGATTTGTGGTTTAAATAACAATCTACATGTAAAAAAAAAAAGCCATACAGTACATGACTATCATGACAGATTATTATTTTTTATTTTTTATTAATTTAAAATTTTATTTTGATATACATTTTTTATTATAATTATTTATTCCTTTTCTTTTCAAATTAATTACTTAATTTGTATTCTTATTAAGAAGGTGCAAGTGCTTGTTCGTTTATGTAAAAGAAGAAAAAAACTACAATAAACATATTGTGGGGGAAAAAAATACTACATGTAAAAAAAAAAAAAAAAGTAAAAAACAAAATAGTAGCCTAATAATTTAAAAAAATAACCTATATATTTAAAAAAAAAAAATAGTTTCCCTTAGATGAAACGCCTGTATTCCTTTTTCTGAGGTGTTTTACAGCAGCTTGCATCCAACATTTCCAGTACTGCCTCCTTCTGGAATCATCTAAATGTCCTCCACTGCTTGGCCCACTTGCTAGATTAATCAAAGTATTAATATTGATAACCTGTTTCTTTTTTTAGTGTTCCGCTTGTATTTGACAGTGTTGTGGATGTTTACCAATTATGCTAGTCCATTTGAGAATGACCTAATCTCCTCCTGTTGCAGATTACTTAACTTAGTATTACCATGTAATCACCTGGTCAATGATCAAATTCCTTTGTGATTTTTCTCTACTTATGACATCTATTGCAGTATGTCCGTCCTGGGTGATGGATCCCTTACTCTGTCGACTCTCCCTGAGATTTCTTCAATTTTTTATTGGGAGTTTTTTCTCAGCCGAGCTAAGGGTATAAGGGCAGGGTGTCATATTGTATCATATTGTATGAAATATAAAGCCCACTGAGACAAATGCATTTGTGATTTTGGGCTATACAAATAAAACTGATTTGATTTGATTTGATTACCTCTTCTTCTTCTTTCTTTCTCCTACCTTGGTCTATAAATAGCTGAATTTACGTTACTGATTTAAGAGCAACCTAAGAAAGGAGTTAAATTACCTGTAGGCCTATGCTTGCGAATACTATAAATAAAGCTGATTTTGGCATTATCTGTATGTTTGCAAATACTCTTTATTAAGAAAAATAAATAAATAAATACATTTATATATTTTTGGGGAGTTGATGATCGGTTTGAGGCTTTGAGCAAATCAAGACTAATCACGGTGGTTTAAATGATAAGATTTTTGGACTTTTAATGTGAAAACCAGTCCGTCTGATGTCCTGTTATGCTTTATTTGATCCCACTGCGCATGCGTTGCAGACAGACGGCAGCTCGCGCGTTCTCGGTGCCAGAAAGTTCCTTGTGCTCCAAAACAAAGATCGTGTCTGATCAATATTATTCTATATCTGCGTTCCAATCTTCCAATACTATCTATGGTTCCAATCCCCATACTTCCCTACTATTCAGTATGCCAGGAATAGAATTAGGATGTTCCAATACATGCATGTCAATTGTGGTATGCTGAAAATACATAAATGCCACACTAACTCCAATAGCATTTTGGAGTAGGTCTATTTGTCTTTATTCTTGACATTTCTCGACATAATGGAAAAAAAGACTTCCTTATCTGATTTTTTTTTCTCTCCCGTGGCCCTAAAACTCTTCTGTACTTTAGTATGTAGTGTAGTAAAAAATAAAAAGTATGTGATTTGGAACGCAGGGATTGATTTGATTAGAATTTGTGAAAATATCAGGAAGTGTTAAAACACTAAGGGTGACACTTTCACTTAGATGTCCAGACCATAGACATTATAAAGGGACATTATAATATAGACATAGACATAGACATTATAATCCTTTATAATGTCTATGGTCCAGACTCTAATTCTAAGTTTTTTCAGGAAAATTATCTATTTGGTACGTAGCGGATCATCTTTCTAACATCACATCTTCTTGCCCAGCATCATCAGAGAATCTCGCGAGATTTCAGTTTACCTCCGTGACCCGGATTCATAACAACATCCGATGCTGCTATCAGGCTAACGGTGATTCAGGCGGATACTATTCGTTATTTTTCACGGTTTACGGTCATTTTCTCACCACCGGGGCTTTTTAACGGTCGCTGGAAAGGCTCGTTAACCAACCGGGGTGACGTCATGACAACAAATATGCGTCCAGCCTGAAGTTTGTCCGTTATTAACCGTTTTTTTAAACCGTTGACTGTCGGTAGCCTGCTATTCGACAACAAACACAACAACAGTTTCATCCGGTAAAAACGAATAAACTTCATAATTTCACTGTTTGTAATGTTTATATTGGTGGTTAATGTGTGTTGTTGACGTTAGTGAGTTTTATTTTAGCGAGCTAGTAACGGTCAGCGCTGTCAAAGTGCTGCGCGTGCCACTGGATCATGTGACGTATGAACACTGTTTACATTGTGTCCAACAAAAACAGTGTTTTTTTCAAGCATTGGTACATTATTAGACTTTTAAAAATCTATTTATCTTCCATAACATGTCTTCTTTCATACTAGTATAAATCAAAGGTCCAAAATGTACATTCAGGTGTTTATTTGACTAAACCTTGTCTGTTTGCGTCTGTATAGTTCTCCTATACAACCACCTTTAACGGACATTATCTCAACATTAGTTATTTTTTTCAATACTCTGAACCAAAAATCTCAACTTCTAAAGCCCTTTGTCATATAGTAATCATTTTCAGTACCACTCTGAAGGTTATTACAGAAGTATTTGTTCATATGTTGTTCATTGTCTGATTTATGGAACATTTTGTTCTTTTAAACATGCTGAAATTTTTAAGACCTGTACAATAGTCTTATTTATAAAATGAGAGGCTGTATTCATCACAATCTGTTCTTTAGAAACCTTGGACATTCATACGTTTTAAAAAGGAAATTAAGATTTTAACCAACATCTACATTTCTGACCTTTTTTTCATAATGCAATGTACAAGTTAAAAATGTCACCCTATTCCCCTGCAGTGTCTAACATATTATATATTATTTTATTTTATCTTTCCCACAGATAGTCTTTTTTTGATTTATAAAATGAAAAAAGTCTCTATCTAAAATCTGTTTAGAAAAAATATTGGACTCTAATATGATGTACATTTTTTTTTTTTTTTTTTTTACGATTTACACATAATTAGTTAGATAGTGCCAAAAAAGGAACATAATAAACAATTTTTTTTGTATAATTTTTTTATTTGGAAATGTTTATGAACACAAAATATACTGAGCATACATTTCAGCAGACATATCCATAGTTTTTATTGTTTTTTGTTTACATACACATACAAACAACAATATCCCACCTACCCCACCCACTTGAACATGTAGTACACACACCTAGAATAACAAAAAGAAGAATAAACTATTATTTTAACGTAAAATTTTCACCCTAATTTTAATTAACCCCTAATTTGTATTTCTTCCTTTCTTCATCACAATCTGTTCTTCAAAAACCTTGGACATTCATACGTTTTAAAAAGGAAATTAAGATTTTAACTCTGGCTTTAACCAACATTTTTTTCATAATGCAACGTACAAGTTAAAAATGTCACCCTATTCCCGTGCAGTGTCTAACATATTATATTTTTCTTCCTTCTTATCTTTCCCCCACAGTGAGCGGCGATGGGTAACCAGCTCGCGGGCATCGCTCCCTCTCAGATCCTCTCTGTGGACAGCTACTTCTCCGACATCCACGACCACGAATATGACAAAAGCCTCGGCAGCACGCGCTTCTTCAAAGTGGCGCGGGCTAAGCATCGCGAGGGGCTCGTGGTGGTCAAAGTATTCGCCATCCAAGACCCTTCCTTGCCTCTCACCAGCTACAAACAAGAACTGGAAGAGCTCAAAATCCGCCTCCACTCTTGCCAAAACTGCCTGCCCTTCCAGAAGACGTCCCTCACCGAAAAAGCCGCGATTTTATTCCGGCAGTACGTCCGCGACAATCTCTACGACCGCATCAGCACCAGGCCTTTCCTGAACAACGTGGAAAAAACGCTGGCTGGCTTTTCAAATCCTAAACGCGGTAGATCAGGCGCACAAAGCCGGCGTTCGCCACGGAGACATCAAGACCGAGAACGTGATGGTGACGAGCTGGAACTGGGTTTTGCTGACGGACTTTGCGAGCTTCAAACCGACGTTCTTGCCCGAGGATAACCCCGCGGACTTTAACTATTTCTTCGATACGTCGCGGCGCAGGACGTGCTACATCGCGCCGGAGAGGTTCGTGGACGGCAGTATGTTCACCACGGAGAGCGATCAGAACACGCCGCTAGTCGATCTGACCAGCAGCAACCAGCGGAGCAGAGGGGAGCTCAAACAGGCCATGGATATATTCTCTGCAGGTAAAAACACAAATACATTCTTAAAGGAATACTTCACCGGTGGAAATATGAAGGTGTATTGAACTCTGAGATCCTATGGAGTATAAATGTGCAAAAAGTATAGAAATCGGTTCATCCTAGCCTGAGAAAAGGCAGAAAGAGTGTTTTATGGTCTCACTGTCTTAACCTTACATTTTACTAGTGTGACATCACACTTGGTAAAATGTAGGGTTAGGACTAAAACGACAGCTGGGCCAAGGGAAGACTGAGGGAAGAAAAACCTAATTCATTATATTATAATAGTGATTTTATAATGATAGAACGCTGGTTACGTATGGGTGAAGTATTCCTTTAACCACAAAACACATCAAAACAATAAAGAGATACTGTATTGTGGTTTAGTAAAAGTCAATGTGTGTGTGTGTGTGTGTGTCTGTCTATCTGTGTGTCTGTCATTCTGCTCTCTCTCCTCCCTCCCTCCTCTCTCCCTCCCTCCCTCCCTCCCTCTCTCTCCTCCCTCCCTCTCTCTCTCCCTCTCTCCCTCCCTCTCTCTCCCTCCCTCCCTCCCTCCCTCCCTCTCTCTCCCTCCCGCCCTCCCTCTCTCTCTCCCTCCCTCCCTCTCTCTCCCTCCCTCCCTCTCTCTCCCTCCCTCCCTCCTTCCCTCTCCCTCCCTCCCTCCCCCTCCCTCCCCCTCTCTCTCTCCCCCTCCCTCCCTCTCCCCCTCTCTCTCTCCCCCCTCCCTCCCTCCCTCCCTCCCTCCCTCTCTCCCTCCCTCCCTCTCCCTCTCTCTCCCTCTCTCTCTCCATCAGGCTGTGTGATAGCAGAGCTGTTCACAGAAGGCGTGCCTCTCTTTGACCTGTCCCAGCTGCTGGCCTATCGTAAAGGATTGTTTCAGACCGAACAGGTTCTACTGAAGATAGAAGATCGCTTCATCAGGGAGCTGGTAAAATATCACTTTGTTTTTTTTTCACAATATTTATTGCAGCAGTTTTTTCACACACAAACAAACAAACACTTGCATCATCACAACATACGGGCGGCAGTGGCGAAGTGGGTAGGAAGATTGCCTCTGGAGTGCAGGGTCGGAGGTTCGATCCCCCGTCTCCCCGCCACATGTTGAAGTGTCCCTGGGCAAGACACTGAACCCCAAATTGCTCCCGATGGTTCAGAAAGCGCCTTGCATGGCAGCTACTGCCATCGGTGTATGAGTGTGTGTATGAAATGTAAAAATATGTAAAGCGCCTTGTGACCCTGGTCTGTGAAGGGCGCTATATAAATTACCAAAAAAAAAAAAAAAAAGTTTATAAGCTCTGCCATACTGAGAAATACAGAGAGAGTTTTGTGGAGCTGATAATAGGCTTAATCAACTTTGTGTCTGTGGCTGTCCTTGCGCTCTGAGCCCCTCCAATGTGTGGTAACTTGAGAGGGGAGAAGCGGAAACACAAATTTCAATTTAACCATTGACTAATAAAGTCACTTAACTTAAGCCCCTATCTCACTGGGCTGCGACTGTTTGCGACAAGTTGGAGACTGCATTCGCGAGGGAGTCTCTAAACTGTCTCCAAACGTTCGCGGGGGTCTCAATTTCCTCGCATGAATCGCAGAGCCGTTCGCCAGACGTTCGCGAGACATAAATGCGACCTCCTGGCAAGTGTTGGCCAGGACATTCGCAAACGTGTCGTGAGGAACCAACTCGGTGAGACTGCAAGTGAAAATTGTCGCTAATTCGCATATTTTGTCCCAATTTTGAGTCTCCAACTTGTCGCACACTGTCGCAGCCCAGTGAGATAGGGGCTTTGGCTTAACTAATACAATTGATACAATTAAACCCATATTGTGACTGTCCCTTCTCCCCCCAGGTAGGCCAGATGTATTGTCTTCTGTAAATAAAGATATGTTGCTATCAGTCAACATTTTGTGAATATTTAAAAGTTCCTCGTAGCTACTTTAACCCATTGCAAAGTTACACAGTGCACCTTTAAAACCTGTTGTGAATGTCCCTCCTCCCCCAGGTAGGCCAGATGGTGCAGCGGGAGCCGGAGAAGCGACAGACAGCAGAGGACTATCTGAAGCAGCAGAGGGGGAAAGCCTTCCCAGAGCTCTTCTACTCCTTCCTCCAGCCCTACATGGCCCAGTTCTCCAAGGAGACCTGTCAGTCAGCCGACCAGAGGGTGCTGGTGATACGCAAGGACCTGGACAACATCCTACTCAACCTACGGGGAGGTAAAAATAACCATGTTTTCTTTTATTTTGGGGCATTTTCCCATGCTTTATTGACAGTTTTTGAAAGACAGATGAAATGGGGTTGGGACCTAAGAGGGGGTATGAAACATGTTTTATATATATTATATATTTCTTTTCTTTTTTCTTTTTTTTTAGATTTGTTTTTTGGGGCATTTCACATGCTTTATAATCATTTGTTTTATTTTTTTTATCTATAAAAATGTGTTTAAAAAAAAAAAAAATGTTTTATAAAGATATTTTTTGGGCATTTTTATGCTTTATTTGATAGTGCAGAGAGACAGAGTTGAAATGGGGCAGAGAGGGGAGTGACATGCAGAGAACAACCGCGGGTGGGAATCGAACCGGGTCTACTGCTGGGCCCGGCCTGGGAGGGGGACGCCTTACCAACTGAGCTTAAGGCGCCCCCAGTAATGAACATGTTTATATTATTTTCCATTGTAACCTTCCTTGTAGTAATACACCCAATTATAGTTATTTTTTCACTTCATGTAAATAGTTTTTTTTTATTCTTTATTTTTTTCATTTTTAATTTTTTTAAAGAACACAAGCACACAACTGAAAAAGTGAACACAATAACAAAAGACAAAACAAACAATCAACATGGCATACTCTAACTTTATTCAAGCATTTTCTTAATAACAGTACACACATCGAATTGTATACCCATGTTTCTATACACATGTTTTTTTCTGCTCAACCTAAGAAGGGGTGAGAGAGAGAGGGAGAAATACTTTTTTTTTAATTCTAGCCTGTGCTTTTCTTCAAGATTTTTGCAAAAAAAAATTATAATAAGGGCCTTTAGTGTGTCATTGCAGATAACGAATTATGGAGATTAAAATTTTTATTTTATTATTATTATTTTTTTCAATACATTTCTTTGCTGTTTCTAACCCTACCCCCCCTCCCCCCACTCTCTCTCCCTCTCCAGGCCCGTCCCTTTCCTCTGCCCCTCCTGAAACTACCACTGAAGTCATCCTGAGCCCCCGAGATGAACCACCCAGCCCGACAGTGAGCCCCAGAGAAGAGCAGGGTCTCATCGTACTAGTGTCTGTGATAACGTCCTGCCTCCAGACCCTCCACTCCTGTGACTCCAAGCTAGCAGCCCTGGAGCTAACCTTACACCTGTCCGCTAGGCTGAGTGTGGACATGCTACTGGATCGAATCACACCTTACCTGCTGCACTTCTGCAACGATCCTGTGCCCCGTGTGAGGGCGCAGGCTGTAAGGACGCTGGCTAAGGTAGGTTTTAATTATTTTTTAATGTATAGACACATACAGACAGACACAAGACAGACAGACACACAAGACAGACAATCACTCAGTCACTCATTCACTCACTCACTCACTCGTGATGTTATGCATCAATAAACCAATAGAAACTTGGGCAAACATTTTTTTAAATTTTTATTATTATTATTTTTTATTCGCTTTTCTAATGTGTATTCTATAAACTTGATGTATTTTAATCTTGATGTATGTCACTCGTGCCCCTGTAAAGCACTTTGAATGGCCTTGTGTCTGAGTTGTGCTATAGACATAAACCTGCCTTTCCTTGTCTTGTCTTGTAACCCTAACCCTAAGGTGCTGTGCCTTGTCTTGTAACCCTAACCCTAAGGTGCTGTGCCTTGTCTTGTAACCCTAACCCTAAGGTGCTGTGCCTTGTCTTGTAACCCTAACCCTAAGGTGCTGTGCCTTGTCTTGTAACCCTAAGGTGCTGTGCCTTGTCTTGTAACCCTAACCCTAAGGTGCTGTGCCTTGTCTTGTAACCCTAACCCTAAGGTGCTGTGCCTTGTCTTGTAACCCTAAGGTGCTGTGCTTTGTCTTGTAACCCTAACCCTAAGGTGCTGTGCTTTGTCTTGTAACCCTAACCCTAAGGTGCTCGCGCTGGTCAAAGAGGTGCCGAGAAACGACGTGAATATCTACCCAGAATACATCCTGCCTGGGATCGCTCACCTGGCCCAAGACGACGCTACCATCGTCAGACTGGCATACGCAGGTAAAGGGGACTGAATGGTTTAAAGGTGCAGTGTGTAATATGACATCATCAAGAAAGTTCTACAAAGTTCTAGAATGCAACGCTCCCTGGGTAACCCCAACCCTTTGGAATAATAACAGAAGCTACAGTGGCCTTCAAGGACAAGAACAATTCTAAATTTTAAACAATGCACCTGATGACATTCCAACTATGACACTTTCAAGATGGCGGCACTAGGCCTTGGTCCAAAATATGCAGAAATATGGACATATATGAGACCCTTTCTAAGGGGAAAAATAAATTCAAAACATTTTTTTCAGCTATTATGAACTAAATTAAACATACTTATGGATATTATAATTATTTTCTACAAAATCTGCAAGGAAATAAAACACAACATTCTACACACTGCAGGTTTAACGTTCAAGGTGTAGTGCGTAATTTCTGTCGCGTTTGAGTAATTGTTGGTAATTTCAACAACACTGAGGTAAAGCCTTCAGTGATGGCACATGGATTTTATACCTTCTGCTGTACGTCCAGGTTTTTTTCTTAGCAGTACAATCAACATCTGAAACATTTCTTGGGCTCTTCTTGGGGATTTTTCTGAGCTCCTGCACCAGTGTCAGGGGGCGGGGGGGGGGGGACACCAGTTTGTAAACGCTGCCATACTGAGAAATACAGAGAGAGTTTTGTGGAGCTGATAATATGCTTAATTAACTTTGTGTCAACTCGTTTGATGATGTCTTGAATGTAACCGACATTAATTTATTAGAAAAAGTTACACATTATCCCTTTAAGTCGTTAATTCCTTTTTCTTCATTGTTGTGTGTGTGTGTGTGTGTGTGTGTGTGTGTGTGTGTGTGTGTGTGTGTGTGTGTGTGTGTTTGTGTGTTATTGTGCAGAGAACATCGCGCACCTGGCTGAGAGCGCTCTGCGGTTCCTGGAGTTGGTTCAGGAAAACAACGTGAACACGGAACACGATCTGAGCGGAGAGGAGACAGAGGAGATACTGCATCCCAACGAGAACTATGACTCAGGTACAGGCAGGCAGACAGACAGACAGACAGACAGACACACACTCTAACCCAGTACTTCTCAAATGGTGGGGGTGCCGTGAGTTGTCAAGGGGGGGGGCGCGGGCTGCCTTGATTTCCAACTGAAATCAACTTTCAAGTGCTAGCAAGCGCGATGTGTGCTTGTGTATGGTCATATCCGCGCGAAAGGCCGTGATTTGCAGTAAATAAATGTCCACAATGTCTCTGTAGGCTATTTAAAAAGAAATCAAGCAAGTAGACTAATAATAACATTAATGAATTATTGGTTATCGCATCACAGAAGGCCTATTGGCCTATAATAGTAATAAAAAACACCACCTTAACTATGTTTACAGTTTAAAAATGTTTTGAATGAAATGCAAACCTCAGTGAATCATTTGCTCTTGTTTCTCTGTCCTGAGATTCACACAGACTGAGCAGTCTTGTTTAAATGTTACAAATTGAGCTAATAAACTGAAGTTTGAATATTTTTGCTGCAGAAGTTATCTCAGCTCATTTTTGTTATCTAATTTGATAATAAGGTGATTGTATGCAGAATGCTCGTGCCAGAAACTCATACGGTGGTTTTGTACAGATACATAAATAAATATTAGCAGGTTCTCAATAGTATTTCGCGAAAACATTTCTGTCCCCTAGGGGGGGGCACGACAGAAAATAATTGAGAACCACTCTTCCCCTCTATCCCACAGAGCTGCAGGCCCTTCATGAGATGGTGCAGCAGAAGGTGGTGACCCTGCTCAGCGACTCAGAGAACATCGTGAAACAGTCTCTGATGGAGAACGGCATCACGCGGCTCTGTGTGTTCTTCGGCCGACAGAAGGCCAACGACGTGCTGCTCAGTCACATGATCACCTTCCTCAACGACAAGAACGACTGGCACCTCCGGGGGGCCTTCTTCGACAGCATCGTGGGTAAGGCAGGCTCAGACAGACAGGACAGACAGACTCGCTCGCTCACTCACTCACTCACTCATTTGCATTAACAGACTTGGTAGAAATTTAATATAATATTCATCATTATGTTTTAATTAGTGTATTATTACTTGAAAATACAAGCTGCCATGTTTCTACAGTAGCACAGAATGGACAAACTTAACGGCCCTTACACATTTTTATATATAGTGGGCGTCCTGGGGAAATGCACCTGTTGGAAGAAGTACTATAGAATAAATAACTAAATACATCTTCACCTCATCACTTGATATTGTGGAAAGACCATCTTTAGTAACTAGCTTGTGTGTCTGTCTGCATCTGTCTGTCTGTGTGTCTGTCTCTCTCTCTCTCCCTCTCTCTGTACTTCTCTCCCCCCCCCCCTCTCTCTCTCTCTCTCTCCTCTCCTCCCCTCCCTCTCCCCCCCTCTCCCCCCCTCCCCCCTCTCTCCCCTCCCTCCCTCCCTCCCCTCCCCTCCCCCCCTCCCCCCCCCCCCCCCCTCCCTCCCCCCCATCCCTCCCCCCTCTGTATTACAGGTGTAGCTGCGTACGTTGGCTGGCAGAGCTCGTCCATCTTAAAGCCCCTCCTGCAGCAGGGTCTTAGCGACACAGAGGAGTTTGTCATCTATAAATCCCTGAACGCGCTGACCTGCATGTGTCAGCTGGGGCTGCTGCAGAAACCACACATCTACGAGTTCGTCAGCGATATCGGTGAGGCACTAAGGTTTTTATTCTGATTTATTTGAGTGTTTTGCTTTATTATAATTTTTAATTTAATCTATTTTCATTAAATGCTTTATATACGATTTTGTATATATTATTTTATTTTATAATTTTAATTTAATTACATTTTAATTTTTAGATTTTCATTATTTTTGAATTTAAAATTGTACTATTTTAATTTAATTTTCTTTTTTTCCTTTTTTCCTTTTTATTTTTATTTTTTATTTTTCACAAACACACATAAAACAGGGAGTCAATGCCAGTGTGGTGATTTGACACAGACACACAGTATCTCCACAAGTAATCCATGGAAATGCTCACAATAATGACTTTAATGAAAAAAAAAAAAAGTTAACATTGTCCAAGAAATTCGGCAAAAAAAAAGAAAAATAGTGCATGTGCAATAAAAATGTCATAATACTTTTAAAAATGTACAAACATGGAGAAATACTTTAAGTTTTGCAATAACAGCCTATCCATCGTGCTTTAACTAAACTATATTGTCCACTTTGTCCCCTGCTGCTTGCCGTAGCCCCGTTCCTGTGCCACCCTAACCTGTGGATCCGATATGGAGCGGTGGGATTCATCACTGTGATCGCTCAGCATCTCAACGTGGCCGACGTCTACTGCAAACTGATGCCTCACCTCAACCCCTTCATCACTCAGCCTATTATACAGGTGAGCTGTCTGTCTGTGTGTCTGTGTGTCTGTCTGTGTGTCTGTCTGTCTGTCTGTGTGTCTGTCTGTCTGTCTGTCTGTCTGTGTGTCTGTCTGTCTGTCTGTCTGTCTGTCTGTCTGTCTGTCTGTCTGTCTGTCTGTCTGTCTGTCTGTCTGTCTGTCTGTCTATCTATCTATCTATGTCTCTCTCTCTCTCTCCCTCTCTATCTGTCTAATGGAGCTGTCTGTCTCTCTGTCCCCCTATAGATAGATAAGGAGCTGGTCTTGTTGAGTCTGTCTGTCTATCTATCTATCTATCTATCTATCTATCTATCTATCTATCTATCTATCTAATTTGATATTTCTTTATTAAGGACAAATGCATTAAAACATTGTTTCATATTATAAAAACATAAAACAGATGCCACGCATACAGGTGTTAGTCGAAACTAATTTGCAACCCCTGTCCCTGATTAGGCATCTCCTAAAAAAATTCACATGAATACAAATACAGGGATCATACATAATAGACATAAAACAAACAAAAAATAAATAAAAATAAATAAATAAAAACAAGGACAATGATTAATG
>CM047509.1:32151297-32163939 GCA_026122265.1 Ammodytes dubius
AATCACTGACTGCACCTTTAAAATGTGTGGTGTCGTTTGGTCTGTGCTTTTAAATTCCTGAACATTTAGACAAGACCTCACAGTGAGGGTTTCATAATATTGTGTTTTGGAGAAAATAAGTTGTTGTGTTTCTCAAACATCTTAAATCTATCTATTGTGATGATTTAATAACATAGTTTTCTAGCACGAACACACACACGAACACGAACACACACACACACACACACACACACACAGCACACACACACACACACACTAAACTGAACCCCTAACCCATGTGAAGGGGGAGGACCAGACAGACAAACACACAGAAGTACATGAGAAAGTACATGTTGCATCACCCTATACAACACACAGTCAGTCACAACTTTTCAGCCTTTTCAAAGTTACGTAATCTTTCAGGTCTTAAAAGTCTCTCTTAGTGTGATGTGTGACAGTCTTTTATTCTTATGGGTCTGCTGTGTCTGCTTCAGTTAAGTTTTGTTATATGTTTGAAAATGCGGAAGTGAAATAAGTTTGTGACGAAACGAGTTTGTGTAGGCGAGAAATGCCCAGATGAGTCCTTACTTCCGGAAGATCTTGTGTATGGATCATAGATAGTAAATAATATGGATGTAGCATCCGGGCTGACCTCAGTTATTCACATGGCATCCAATAATCCTGTTTTGTGCGCGTCGCCATCTTGTGAGATTTTTACTCCGCCTCACTCCTCTTGCCGAAAAGGGAAATCGACGTCACGTCGGGGGGAGGGAGATAGCTGACGTATACCTCCGAGGCAAAGTGAGGGACAACGGGCGGAGAGCTGTCACTCAAGAGATCGCGCCAATACAATTTTAACCTCCAAAATAATAAAAACTAGCGTGGGCCAAAAAAATTCACCCCCCCTCAGTGTTGTCATGGAGATATGACCTAAACATACAGACTAAAATGGTTTTGTGGCCCAGGCTGTAAATAGGTTTAATAAGACTTTGAAATCTAACAAGTGAGTCAAAGAAAAACTGCTCGTCTTGGCGCCCACCCCCAGTGGCACTTCCGGTTACTACAGTTGTGGTCACTTCCTTATTGGATGCTGGTAAAAATCGCTGAGGTTGGGGCTTGGTATGGATCAATATGTTACTTTTCCTACTCAACACACGCCCCACAATGCATTGCGTCTTTTCAAACGACACAGAAAGTTTTTTAAAATTCTTTATTGCTTCTGTATACTTCAGTGTAAACGGTCCGTATGTAGGAGGGAGGACGTTAGTAGGGCTTTTAGTATGTAGTATATACATGTTGAGTATGTAGGAGGGAGGACGTTAGTAGGGCTTTTAGTATGTAGTATATACATGTTGAGTATGTAGGAGGGAGGACGTTAGTAGGGCTTTTAGTATGTAGTATATACATGTTGAGTATGTAGGAGGGAGGACGTTAGTAGGGCTTTTAGTATGTAGTATATACATGTTGAGTATGTAGGAGGGAGGACGTTTGTAGGGCTTTTAGTATGTAGTATATACATGTTGAGCATGTAGGAGGGAGGACGTTAGTAGGGCTTTAAGTATGTAGTATATACATGTTGAGTATGTAGGAGGGAGGACGTTAGTAGGGCTTTTAGTATGTAGTATATACATGTTGAGTATGTAGGAGGGAGGACGTTAGTAGGGCTTTTAGTATGTAGTATATACATGTTGAGTATGTAGGAGGGAGGACGTTAGTAGGGCTTTTAGTATGTAGTATATACATGTTGAGTATGTAGGAGGGAGGACGTTAGTAGGGCTTTTAGTATGTAGTATATACATGTTGAGTATGTAGGAGGGAGGACGTTAGTAGGGCTTTTAGTATGTAGTATATACATGTTGAGTATGTAGGAGGGAGGACGTTAGTAGGGCTTTAACAACACAGCCTTGGCCTGGTCTAGAGAGGAACATGTCTAGGTCAAGGTCAAGGTCAAATTTATTTATAAAGCACATTTACAAACAGCGGGTACTGCCCCAAAGTGCTGTACAGGTTAAATTACAATAAAATAATCCACATTTATTACACATAAGAAACCAAAAGAAAAAAAACGCATAAGAAAATACTCAGCTCAGCTGGATCCGAAGTCTAAACAACATCCAGTCACCGGGAGGTTTTGCGGAGGAGGAACCAGACATTAAAATCTAGTTCATCCTAAACCACAGCTATCTGAAAACACAGACTCACTGACTCAGACACACACACACACACACACACACACACACACACACACACACACACACACACACACACACACACACACACACACACACACACACACACACACTCAGACTCACTGACTCACACACACACAACACACACACACACACACACACACACACACACACACACACACACACACACACACACACACACACACACACACACACACACACACATTCTCTTCTTTCATCTCTTCCACCCTGTAGAAACTAGAAAGACTTCCCCAGAAATCAACCAGGACGTTTCTGTTGAACATCTGTCTCTAGACCTATAAACCCCAGAGACCCTTCCACAGAAATCTAATAAAACATCTATTTTCTTCACTTAAAGGTGTAGTCAGTGATTCTGGAGAACACTTGTTGTCAAAATCAGTGAATATCTCCTCACGATCCACTACCTGTCTGTACTGTGTGCGTGCACTGGAAATAATCTGGTGTTAATCCACAGCCTAGGCTCTGTAAACTGGTATGTAAACAAAGGATATGTAAACAAAGGTGGCCCACTGTAGCTAGCAACATGCCCATTTACAGAGCCTAGGCTGTGTATTAACACTGGATTAAATTTCAGCACACACACAGTACAGACAGGTAGCGGATCGTGAGGAGATATTCACTGATTTTGACCAAAAAGTGATTTTTGACAACAAGCGTTCTCCAGAATCACTGACTGCACCTTTAACTACAGTGTGTGCATTACACAGCTGACGCCTCGTTCTATAAACACATCTGGTTCTAAAAGCTGGATGCAGATAAAACAGAAATCCGTTCACACTCGGGAGTTTGAGCGCTAAGATGAATGTTGCTAGCACTTTTGTTAGAATCCCCATCTGGAGAGCAGAGAAGATACTTTTTTTTTAAATGCATTGTGTTGTGTGAGAAAGGATTTTTTTTCCCCCTTTTTTTTCTTTAGATTTAATTTTAAATTCTGAGGAAACAAACCACACAACGAGCTTTCACAGACCCGTAGCTTTCACACATGGTGCTCAGATGAAACTGATCTAAAGTGGCAGTGTGTGGTTTTTTTTTTCATAAAATTCTCTGTAGAAGTTGAACAAGGGAGGGGGCGCCTTTAGCTCAGTTGGTAGGGCGTCCCCCTCCCGGGCCGGGCCCAGCAGCAGACTCGGGTTCGATTCCCACCTGCGGTCGTTCTCTGCATGTCACTCCCCTCTCTGCCCCATTTCACCTCTGTCTCTCTGCACTATCAAATAAAGCATAAAAATGCCCAAAAAAATATCTTAAAAAAAAAAAAAGAAGTTGAACAAGGGGAAAAGCCAATTCAAACAAAAAATGTGACCTCATATTGTATCTTAATTTAAAGCTCTAGTGCGTAATTTTTTCAAAAATATTAATGTCTGTTACATAAAAGCCATCGTCAAATGAGTTGCACACTGAGGCATAAAGTGAAAAATGCAACAAAAAAATCATCTTAAAAAAAAAAAAATCATCTTTCCATATGCACTAACAGCAGTATACAAATCTTAAAACGATGTATCTTATGGGGTGCTCCTTTGTTGCAGTGGTCGCAGGTTCAAATCCGACCCGTGGACCTTTACTGCAGGTCATCCCCCCCCCCTCTCTCTCTCTCTCTGTCTCCCCATTTCAACTCTGTACTGTCTAATAAAGCTTGAAAAGGCTATTCAAGGGGGCGGCCTTAGCTCAGTTGGTAGGGCGCCCCCCCCCCCCATGGGCCTCGGCCAGCAGCGGACCCGGGTTCGATTCCAGCCCGCGGTCGTTCTCTGCATGTCACTCCCCTCTCTGCCCCATTTCACCTCTGTCTCTACACTATCAATAAAGCAAAAAAATGCAAAATAAATAAATAAAATAAAATAAAATAAAGGGCTATTCAAAATCATTAAACCTGTGTGTGTGTGTGTGTGTGTGTGTGTGTGTGTGTGTGTGTGTGTGTGTGTGTGTGTGTGTGTGTGTGTGTGTGTGTGTGTGTGTGTGTGTGTGTGTGTGTGTGTGTATGTGATCATGCGATGAATTACTTATTCCTCTCGGCTGACATAATACATAACTTCATGTAAAAAGTATTTTACAAATAATGAACAACATACACATTTGTCCCTTTTCTTCTTCTTTTTTTCTCTCTTTTCTTAGTTTGTATGTATTGTCTGGTGTTGTTTGTTTGTTTGTTTGCTTGCTTATTGTTACAAAAAAACCTAAATATAAATTATTATACAAAAAAAATCATTAAAGGTGTTTTTTTAACCCTATATTTCTCTTTCTCGTGACATCACAGAAAGAGAAATATAGGGTTAAAAAAAACGTACTTTGTAAATATTACTGTGATGTCACAGTAAAAGACATCACAGTAATATTTACAAAGTAAGTTTTTTTTAACCCTATATTTCTCTTTCTGTGATGTCACGAGAAGGAGAAATATAGGGTTAAAAAAACACTCTTTCTGCCTTTTCTCAGGCTAGGATGAACCGATTTCAATTTTTTTCGCACATTTATACTACATAGGATCTCAAAATTCCATACACCTTCATATTCAAACCGGTGAAGTAGGTCTTTAAACCTCTGTTGTGTCTTGTGTCCTGTGTTTTTAGGGCATGACGGAGGCAGAGGAGGACAAGCTGCTGGCTCTGAAGGATTTCATGTTGAAGTCAAACAAAGCCAAAGCCACTATGGGCGAGCAGAGCCACAGCATGGGAGAGGTGGGGCACACGGGCAGCATAGACCTCAGCACTCTGGGCATCACAGGCAGACAGGTCGATCTGGTGAAGCCCAAAGCTGAGGCAGAGGACAAGAGAGGTAAGGATAATACTCTCTCTCTCTCTCTCTTCTCTCTCTCTCTCTCTCTCTCTCTCTCTCTCTCTCTCTCTCTCTCTCTCTCTCTCTCTCTCTCTCTCTCTCTCTCTCTCTCTCCTCTCTCTCTCTCTCTCTCTCTCACGCACACAAACGCACAGACACTCACACAATACATTTGGATGGATGGATGGATAGATAGATAGATAGATAGATAGATAGATAGATAGATAGATAGATAGATAGGTCGGTGGATGGATGGATGGGTAGGTAGATGGATAGGTAGATAGGTTGATGGATAGATAGATAGATGGATGGGTAGGTAGCATGGGAGAGGTGGGGCACACAGGCAGCATAGACCTCAGTACTCTGGGCATCACAGGCAGACAGGTCGATCTGGTGAAGCCCAAAGCTGAGGCAGAGGATAAGAGAGGAGGTAAAAACTCTCTCTCTCTCTCTCTCTCTCTCTCTCTCTCTCTCTCTCTCTCTCTCTCTCTCTCTCTCTCTCTCACTCACTCACTCACTCACTCACTCACTCACTCGCACACAAACGCACACGCACAGACACTCACACAATATGGAAGGATGGATAGATAGATGGATGGAAAGATAGGTAGATGGATAGATAGATGGATGGAAAGATAGGTAGATGGATAGATAGATAGATAGGTATTATGAGGTGGGGCACACGGGCAGCATAGACCTCAGTACACTGGGCATCACAGGACGACAGGTCGACCTGGTCAAGCCCAAAGCTGAGGCAGAGGACAAGAGAGGTGGGTGGATGGATGGATAGATAGACACACACACACCCTCTCTCTCTCTCTCTCTCTCTCTCTCTCTCTCACACACACTCTCACACACACACACTCACACTCACACTCACACACACTCACACACTCACACTCACACACTCACACTCACACTCACAAACGCACACGCACAGACACTCACACAATACATTTGGATGGATGGATGGATGGATAGATAGATAGATGGATGGAAGGATGGATAGCTAGATACATAGATAGATAGGTAGATGGATGGATAGATAGATAGATAGATAGATAGATAGATAGATAGATAGATAGATAGATAGATAGATAGAGTAGATAGAGTAGATGGATGCATGGGAGAGGTGGCTCCAGGAAGAAGGGGCAGAAAACTTGAAAGGCCTTTTTACCTTTTCTATGACGTCACCATTATAGTGACCCAGCCTTGGATGAGCTTGAGGAACAATCATAATGTCCCGTGAAAGTAACCCATGTGGGAGACTCATTTCCGGGACATAAACAATGAATAATACCAGGAGACTTTGCCTAAAATCCCCCTTGTAGATAAAAACTAATAAATATAACTCATCATTATAACATCAAAGCCTGGGGCTGTTCTGTCTTCTCACTGAAAGGGAATAAATGACTCATCTTGGAGGAGGATTTGACTGATTTAATGCGCCATATTGTTCAAGTTTAGTTTTAGTTTTTTTTTAGTTTAGTTTATTTCCACATACAAATTGATAAAAAAGAAAACATGTAGTTGAAAAAAAATAATTAAAATACATGTGTGGATGTGGCAGAAACCTGTACAGGCTTATATGAAGCCACACCCAAAATACATTTACATATTCATTTTAAAAGAGCAGCACACAAGCGCACACACAGACACACACACACACACACAAAACATATGTATAAATGAAAAAAAAAAAAACAATCAAAGAAATTCAGAACAAAACCCAAGACAATTATAAAAAAGATAGAAAAATAAATCAAGTGAATTTATTGTGTTTAGTTGTAAACACACAGTCACAATAGTAACAGCACAGTCAGCATGAAACACAGTGACAGTCCTTCCTCTGTAAATCAAACTAAAAGCTGGTTTCATAAAGATGTCAGCGCTTCATGTTAAAATTAAAATGAATGGTAGTATTTCCTAGATGAAAGAGAGGCTTCCCAGTAACCATGAGGTCTCTGTTTCCTCCTCCCAGTAACCATGAGGTCTCTGGTTCCTCTTCCCAGTAACCATGAGGTCTCTGGTTCCTCCTCCCAGTAACCATGAGGCCTCTGGTTCCTCCTCCCAGTAACCATGAGGTCTCTGGTTCCTCCTCCCAGTAACCATGCGGTCTCTGGTTCCTCCTCCCAGTAACCATGATGTCTCTGGTTCCTCCCGGTAACCATGAGGTCTCTGGTTCTTCCTCCCAGTAACCATGAGGTCTCTGGTTCCTCCTCCCAGTAACCATGAGGTCTCTGGTTCCTCCTCCCAGTAACCATGAGGTCTCTGGTTCCTCCCAGTAACCACAAGGTCTCTGGTTCCTCTCAGTAACCATGAGGTCTCTGGTTCGATCCCCAGCACTGGACAGGAGGGTGTTAATAGTAAAACTAGTGGTGGCTGCTATTACATCTATGGTGCCCACCATCTCTACCATTGTGTCCTTGAGCAAGACACTTAACCCCAAACTGCTCCAGGGCGCTGTACTATGGCTGACCCGTGTGTGAGGACCCCCTCTGGAGTGTGGGAACTTGAGAGGGTAGATGAGAAAAGACAAATTTCAATTAAGCCATTGACTAATAAAGTATCTTAAAGGAATACTTCACCCATACGGAACCGGCGTTCTATCATTATAAAATCACTATTATAATATAATGAATGAGGGTTTTCATGCCTCAGTCTTCCCTTGGCCCAGCTGTCCTGTTAATCCTAACCCTACACTTTTACTAGTGTGATGTCACACTAGTAAAATGTAGGGTTAGACAGTGAGACTATCAAACACTCTTTCTGCCTTTTCTCAGGCTAGGGTGAACCGATTTCTAAAATGTTTGCACATTTATACTACATAGGATCTCAGAGTTCAATACACCTTAATATTTCCACCGGTGAAGTAAATATGTTATTTTTCTTTATTTCACAGAGCCCATGGCTGCAATGTCTGGTATCTCTTACCATTTACTTTCAGTTTGCAGTGACATATTGCACGCAGCTTGTTGTCAAAGTAACACAGTTTGACCTGAGGGTGGCGCTAAATCTTTAGACGTATATTTTGATATTTCACGTAAAATAAATGTAATGTTTGGCTTTAACAGCAAACTAACCAGCTGTTGTTGTAGATAGGGTTTGCATTGATCACAAATTTGTCAGCAGATACCGATATGTTTATATGAAAGAGCTACGCAGTGTTGCTTTAAACTAAGGTCTGTGTTCAAGATGTGTTTCTGTCAGTCAGTAGGATAAATAACGCACGCACACACAGATCATTGCACACACACGCACACACACACACACAGGGAGAGACACACTCACAAACACACACACACACACACACACACACACACACACACACACACACACACACACACACACACACACACAGGGAGACACACACACACAACACACACACACACACACACACACACACACACACACACAGGGAGACACACCACACACACACACACACACACACACACACACACACACACACACACACACACACAACAGCGCCCATCTGAAGCCAAAATAAGCAATCTCCGCTCGGTAATCTCGCTCATTAATCACAATCTGTGTTTTTCCCGACAGAAACACTGCAAAAGAAAACAGAACAAATTTAACCTTTCCATTCTAACATTTTCCGTTTGACACATCTGCACAGACGTCTTTCTACGTTTACAACTTTCACAAAACATGTTATTCAGCGAGACGCTTTTTTTTTTGGCATTTTTATGCTTTATTGACAGTGCAGAGAGACAGAGGTGAAATGGGGCAGAGAGGGGAGTGACATGCAGAGAACGACCGCGGGTGGGAATCGAACCCGGGTCTGCTGCTGGGCCTGGCCCGGGAGGGGACGCCTTACCAACTGAGCTAAAGGCGCCCCCAGCAAGACGCTTTTATACAAAACTATAACAGCTAGATTTGGGCAGTTGGCATTAAAGGTGGAGTCAGTGATTCTGGAGTGGAATGTTTGTTGTTAAAAATAGCTTTTGTTCAATCTGTGAATATCTCCGTAACACAGCCTAGGCTCTGTAAACTTTTATGTCAACTAAGCAATCTGCCAGTTTACAGAGCCTAGGCTGTGAATTAACACCAATTTTTTTTCCAGCGCGCACACGCACACACAGTACGTACAGGTAGCGGATCATGAGGAGATATTCACTTATTTTGACAACAAGCGTTCTCCAAAATCACTGACTCCACCTTTTAAGGGTCTTGCATAAGGACCCTCACTGACTGGACTTGCTTTGCCCTGACCGGGAATCGAACTCTGATTTTCCATTTCACTTCTAAGTAAATAAATCATTCTCTGAGTGTGTTTTAAATCGGAAACAAGAGAAAAACATCTTTATTTTACATTCCGATTAAATGATCCTTGTCTTATTTACCAGATGTTTTGTTTGCAGTGTAATTGTAACCAGTCGTGTGAATGGCCGAGTCTGTCCAGCACGTTGTTGTAACATTTTTAACCTTGGTCGTTAAAGGTGCAGTGTGTAACTTTGGGTGTGTCAGACAATTCAAATTTTCTAAGATATATTCTCATAACTGAATAAACAAACTTTCCTCACAGGGAAAATGTGGATCCCTGGAACACTGTTTGAAGTTAGAAAGCTTCCTGAAAAGTTACTGTTTCACTGTTGTTGTTTACAGCAGCAGGGCCCCACAGTTTGGTTTACAAATATATTCTATAGTCCTACGTTTAGTTTTTATTTATGATGATAGAATTATTCAATACTAAGAATTACATGTAGAGTAAATATGTCTAGTAAACTAACTGCAGGCTCTGTGAATGTAAACAACTGCAACTTTAAATGTGTTGTGAGAAAGGTCTAACATCTCGTTCTTTCTCTATGTGTGTATGACTGTGTGTGTGTGTGTGTGTGTGTGTGTGTGTGTGTGTGTGTGTGTGTGTCACAGCAAGGAAACACACCAAGCAGGACTCCACCATGAATGAAGAGTGGAAGAGCATGTTTGGGTCTCAGGAGCCGCCGACCGCCCAGCCAGCAACGGTAACAATACTCACACACACACTCAGGCACGCACGCACACACACACACACACACACACACACACACACACACACACACACACACACACCCCTCCTCCTCCCCCCCCACACACCTAACCTTCTCATGTTGTTTCCATGTTGTTGTTTTTTTTTTTTGCTTTTCAAGGCTTTATTGACAGTGCAGAGATACAGATATGAAATGGGTCAGTTTTGTTTATAAGAATACTTAAGATTCACTGTGTCACAAAAGCACACTGATGTGTTATCATTTGCATTGTGTCCTGTACAGTTAGTACAAGAGTGAATTGCATTTGTTATTTTGATGTTATGGCAGCTGCAGCAGTGTTTGATCATTTGCCAAAACCAAAAAAAAGAAAATAGTAAAGGAAGTTGTGAATTAAATAGTTTTGACTTCATTTGTCTGTGCAATTATCAATATATTGTGCTGTTATGTTTGACAAGGCAACTTGTTTATGGAATATAGCAATATATCGTGATATATCAAGATATGCAATATATCGTGATATATCGTATCGTGACCAGTGTATCGTGATACGTATCGTATCGCGAAGTCCTTGACGATACCCAGCCCTAATTTTTTCCAGGCTGCTGACGGTCCTGGCAGTAGCATTAAGAAGCCCCCCTCCTCCTCCTCCTCTGCCCCCTCCTGTGTGCCCGTGCTGCAGTCAGTGGCCAGCGGGCCGTCCTACCAGAGGAGACTCAACACCTGCAAAGTGGAGCTGCAGCAGCTGGTGCAGCAGAAGAGAGAGCAGTGCAGCGCAGAACGCATGGCCAAGCACATGATGGAGAGCGCCGAGTGGGAGAGCAGACCCCCTCCACCTGGTGAGACACTCTCTCTCTCTCTCTCTCTCTCCTCTCTCTCTCTCTCTCTCTCTCTCTCTCTCTCTCTCTCTCTGTCTATGTCTATCTATCTCATCACACACACACACACACACACACACAGTCACATGGTCAATGTTAAATAAAGTTTTTTATATCACTGCACACTCACACTCACACACACACACACACACACACACACACACACACACACACACACACACACACACACACACACCACACACACACACACACACACACACACACACACACACACACACAATCTCCCCCCACCCCCCCCCCCACACACACAATCAATGTTAAACAAGCAAATATTGATGTCTAAATGTGTGTGTTTCAGGGTGGCATCCTAAAGGTCTGCTAGTCAAATATATATACAGTATACACTCACTCACACACACACACACACACACACACACACACACACACACACACACACACACACACACACACACACACACACACACACACACACACACACACTTACTACCACCACCCCCCCCCCCCCCCACACACACACACATACACACACACACACACACACACACAAAACACACACACACACAAACAAATGTTGATGTCTAAATGTGTGTGTGTTTCAGGCTGGCATCCTAAAGGTCTCCTACTAGCCAACCTACTATAAACATTATTTTATAGACACACACACACACACACACACACACACACACACACAAACACACACTCACCCCCCCCCCCCCCCCCACACACACACACACACACATTGATGTTGATGTCTGAATGTGTGTGTGTTTCAGGCTGGCATCCTAAAGGTCTGCTAGTCAAATATATATACACTCACTCACACCCACATACACACACACTCAGCCCCCCCCCCCCCCCCCCACACACACACACACATTGATGTTGAATGAACCATCGGGTTTTCTGCCTCTCCCTGCACTGTATGTTATTTGTATTCTTTGCCATTCTCTGTGTATGTTTCTTTTTTTAATTGTGCAAAATAAATAAAACTAAAACTAAATGTCTGAATGTGTGTGTGTTCCAGGCTGGCATCCCAAAGGTCTGCTCGTCGCCCACCTGCACGAACACAAAGCCGCGGTCAACCGTATCCGAGTGTCAGACGAACATTCCATCTTCGCCACCGCCTCAAACGACGGCACGGTGAAGGTCTGGGACAGCCAGAAGATGGAGGGAAAGACCACCACTACCAGGTCAGACAGGCAGACAGGCAGGCGGGCAGACGGGCAGGCAGGCAGACAGGCAGACAGGCAGACAGGCAGACAGGCAGACGGGCAGGCAGGCAGGCAGAGAGACAGACAGGCAGACAGACAGAAGATGGAGGGAAAGACCACCACTACCAGGCAGGCAGGCAGACAGGCAGGCGGGCAGACAGGCAGACAGGCAGACGGGCAGAAGATGGAGGGAAAGACCACCACTACCAGGCAGGCAGGCAGACAGGCAGACAGGCAGACAGGCAGACAGGCAGACAGGCAGACGGGCAGGCAGGCAGGCAGAGAGACAGACAGGCAGACAGACAGAAGATGGAGGGAAAGACCACCACTACCAGGCAGGCAGGCAGACAGGCAGGCGGGCAGACAGGCAGACAGGCAGACAGGCAGACGGGCAGGCAGGCAGGCAGAGAGACAGACAGGCAGACAGACAGAAGATGGAGGGAAAGACCACCACTACCAGGCAGGCAGGCAGACAGGCAGGCGGGCAGACGGGCAGGCAGGCAGACAGGCAGACAGGCAGACAGGCAGACAGGCAGACGGGCAGGCAGGCAGGCAGAGAGACAGACAGGCAGACAGACAGAAGATGGAGGGAAAGACCACCACTACC
>CM047509.1:32185440-32212940 GCA_026122265.1 Ammodytes dubius
AGGCTTAGGCTAAGGTCTCTTTGTGTTTTTCAAGCTAACCAGTTTATTAGAGACTCTCAGGGAAACTTTCCACCTAAATCAGTACTTTTAACATTCCATATTTATACTCAGTCCGCACATTGTCCATCTAGGCTATCCATCCATCCATCTGGATCGTCTCTTCTCTCTGTCTGTCTGTCTGTCTGTCTGTCTCTCTCTCTCTCTGTCTGTCTGTCTGTCTGCTCTCCTCTCTCTTCTGTCTGTCTGTCGTCTGTCTGTCTGTCTGTCTGTCTGTCTGTCTGTCTGTCTGTATATTTAGTTTTGCCTTACCTGGTTCACTATCTAGAATTAATTTGTTGTATATATTACTTATTTCATCTTATCTTATTTTAAGTCTGGCACATATTGCAGAAATTGACCACGAAGTTGACTTGATGACAACTACACCACGAGTTTAGATTTATAATAACCTTTTTAACTTATGTGTTTTCTTTCTGCAAGGTTACATTTCATTTTTGTAATGCTTAGTTTTTATTTTTTCTCGTTGCAAAGTTTAATTTTATTCTTTCATTTTTTGCTCTAACCAATGCACCAAGAGCGACCCTCACATGTTACGATCATAAGCTAGATAGAATTTGTTGAAACTCACCGGATCTCCTCTCAGTCCACGCTGGCCCTTGATGCCGGCCTCTCCTCTGATACCCGGGATTCCCTAAAGACAAATACAAATACACCTGTCAATCAAAACTTAAACCTTCTCAAACTTTACATTAAAGTAGCTTCGAGGAACTTTTAGATATTTATTTTTCCTCTGATGATCATAAATTACATGTGACAGCAAACAAAATCAAAACAAGAATCATAATTAAGTCTACCTGTTAAGTATTTAAAATTACTATAGTTGAAGTTGTGTTAAAGTGACCAAAGAGAAATTTCAAAGGAAAATAAGACTGTTTCAGAAATATTAAAAAGTTCCTCGTAGATACTTTAAGTTAAAGGTTTGACACATTAAAAACAATGAACAAGTTCCAGCCTGTAATAAATGACGTAAAAAAGCAGAAAATATAACGGTGATGGTCTAACATTTTTTTTACTAAAGTATATTCTCTAAAAACATATAATTTATTTACTTGTTATGTATTTAAAATGACTATACTTGAAGTATTTCTTGATGAATAATTGTGGTTTGTCCCTGCATTGTTCAAGTCACACATACAGCTACATCGATGTTCACTTGATGCGAAAATAGAAACATTTAAGAATATTATTTTACTGAGTTTCCGGAGTGTCCTCTTTCTCCTCGACTGCCTTCCTTCCCCGTCACTCCCTGTAAACGCAAAAAACACAACCAGCTTACAAACTGTAAAATATTTTTTTATATACAGTAGCCTACATAGATAACTTTAAATCACTTTAATGAGTTATTTTCGTGAGCAAACCGTGCACATTTACTCCATAATGAACCCAAACACAGAGGTCCTCTGTCTCTCAACAACATTTGACAGTATTAATTTTATTGTCATTGAATATATTATATTATATTATTATATATTGAAGTATTTTTGTACTTATCTTATTTCAAATGTAAATTTGGATGTATAACTGTAAATTGGAAAATAATCTTTGAAAAAATAAAGTATAAGCAAAAAACCTTAAAAGAGAAACTTATTATGCTTTTTCATATTTTCTGATCTATAAATGCTGTTATAATGTTATACAGTCATGCTAAATGTTACCGGCCTTCTCTGATTGGCCAGGTTCAAACAGCGGCCAGATGGCAGTTAGGGGGAGTGTGTTTAGGCTCTAAACAGAACTTTTTTGCAGAAAGGCTAAACTGCAGTACCAAAGTTAGACTGAAAAATAGCATAATAGCTCCTCTTTAAAAAAACCCTGGTAGGTCTACCTGTTCTCCGTTGACTCCATCCAGTCCATCCTCTCCGTTGCTGCCCTGTAGGGTTGGAAGAGAATCGCATCATTTAATTATATAAATATATTTTTTTTTTGTTTTTGTTTTTTTGATGACGTATACAGAAAATCACATACATAGATAGTTAAGTACAAAAAAACATGGTGTAATCTTAATTCAGACAGTTTTATTTTTGTAATACTCAATACTGACCGAAAAGGTTGAATAATTTGCTTAATGCACCTAGCCTCTATCTATCTATCTATCTATCTATCTATCTATCTATCTATCTATCTATCTATCTATCTATCTATCTATCTATCTATCTATCTATCTATCTATCTATCTATCTATCTATCTATCTATCTATCTATCTATCTATCTATCTATCTATCTATCTATCTATCTATCTATCTATCTATCTATCTATCTATCTTTATCTATCTATCTATCTATCTATCTATCTATCTATCTATCTATCTATCTATCTATCTATCTATCTATCTAATGTTTGTCCAACCATTCCTCTCTATGGCTACAATCATCACAGGACTTCCTCGCTTAATTAACTTTAAACATTCCGGCCGGTTTGACTCACCCTGTCTCCACGAAGACCTCTGAAGCCCTGCACACACAAACAGCAACAGTTAGACAGCACATACACATACACTAGCAAATGATAAGCATAATTAAAAATCACATATATCATAATAATCATATAATCATGTAAGGCTAGACAAGTTTATTTCTACAGCACAATTCAGACCAATTCAAAATATATAGGGGCATACAAATTATTAAATTATTATTATTATTTTTTATTGTGCTATAATACATTTTGATTGATGAAAAATAAGACATAAGTAAATGTTGAAATGGAATTCCAAAATAACAAAACAAATATTAGTCGAATTGTTAAAGGTGATACGAGGAATTTAACGTTTCTGAAAAAGTCAAAAATTTCCTCTTATGGTCATAAATTACATTTAACTGCAAACGAGACCATCAGTGCAAATTATGCTATTTTTTAGGGCTGGCCCGAATACCATTTTTCAGGCTTCGAATATTCGTTGGTTTTTCCGAGCGAATATTCGAATATTCGTTCCAGAAAAACACACCATCAAAAAATACATATAAAAAAAAAAAAAAAAAAAAATCAAAAGATTTTTTTTTATTTTTTTTACGTTTTATCCCTATTTACTCCCTGGAACCGATTTTGACAGTATCTGCATATTTTGTTGAAGATTTACGCGCTCGGAGGTGAAGTAATGGATGCGCTATGATGACACTTAGTGATGTAATATCCTCCTAAATGAGCAATACTACTACTACAACTACAATATTACTAACTTTTATATCCAAATATAAAATTATTTGATGACATTATATTGCAGTACTAGCTTCTTGCAAAACATTTTTTTGAAAAAAAAAAAAAAAATTATAAAAAAAAAAAAAAAAAAAAAACGAAGCTCCGAATACTAATTTAAGCTCCGAATACTAATTTTCCGAACGAATATTCGAATATTCGAATAATTCGGGCCAGCCCTACTATTTTTATATAGTTTTTCTTAATGCCTTTGTCATGGGTACGCTGACCCAGTAACAATAGCTGGCATGGTAATAACACTACCGCTTTTGTCCAAAGGGGGCTGCTAGAATTAAAACAAACTGAAAGTTCCTCAGAGCACCTTTAAGATTAAAATAAATTGCATTTAAAGACAATAAAAACATGAAGATAATAAGTTACTTAAGTTGGAAGGGGATTTTTACCTTTGGTCCTCTGATCCCAGAACAGCCCTGAACACCCTGAGGTCCACTGGGTCCTGGAGGCCCCCGATCGCCCTGTAAACAAACAAACACACACACACGCACAGACAGACAGACAAACAAACAAAAACCGATAGACAGACACACACACACACACACACACACACACACACACACACACACACACACACACACACACACACACCACACACACACACACACACACACACACACACATTTAAACAAAAACAAACAAACAAACAAAGAGAATGATTCATGTCAATAATAATACTTTAATTTGAAGGAGTTGTTGACTTTTTTTCTCAGCAAAATTTGTAGATAAGTATTTGGATTTTAGTTATTTAGTTTGAAACTTATTCTAATACAGCTTTTAATGAACTCTTCCAATGTTGAACAATGCATCCCCAGTCGTCAGTTCAACTACTAAAATCATTAGTTTTCAAATGATTGTTGATTAGTTAACGAGTGTTAAATGGATACTCACAGCTGTGCCCTCCTCTCCTGGGAAACCTGGGTAACCCTTCTGTCCAGACACGCCCTGTTCACAAAACACACAACACAGTCAGAGGAAGAAAAACTAACACAAAATATATACATGATAAAAACAAGAAAATTCCCTAAATGTTTTATGGTGTGCCTTTGCCTTAGCTTGTGCCTTTGCTGCTTATCCCAACATTGGTAATATTATCAGTACTGAGCTTATATACAGGCCCGGAAAAAAATTAAGAGACCAGACTGGATTTTCTCTTAAATCTTTATCTCTACATTACTTATTGAAAATGCTCTAAATCAAAATATTTTCAATGTGAATTTGGTAGAAATGTTGTCAGTTGTTTATATTATAAAATGAAAATGTTCATTTTACTCAAAAATATGCCTCTAAATCTTAATTTTTTCCAGAGCTGTATAAACTGATGATTGCCAAAATGCCAAAATGCCAATAGTGTGAGAAGCAGATTAAGATTGTAGTGTAAAAAATGTGCGGAAAAAGAGCCCTTAGAAAATGTTGTACTTTGTGTGTTTTTCGAGAAATGTCTAGTATATGTCATATGGGAGCCTATGGGCAGTTGCTTGGACTTTCTGTCACTTGGAAGCTGGCAGATCCAGATGTCTTGGTCCGTTGGTTACAGTATTCACGTGTGCGACTGGGACAATATTCCCTTCGTTTTGATGTTAGAATCATGTATTTAGAGTGATATTTGTGTGAGTGACAGTGAGTTGAATATAAGTTTTTCTCCTCTTTGTGCTGTGATCCACTCTAGTAGAAATTGTGTATCACCTTTGTTCCCGGGCCGCCCCGACCGCCGCGGACGCCTTCATTTCCCGAACACTTGCACATGACGCCGCAGCAAACCCTGTCCGATACTGTGTCCTGAGAGAGAGAGAGAGAGAGAAGAGAGAGAGAGAGAGAAGAGAGAGAGAGAGAGAGAGAGAGAGAGAGAGAGAGAGAGAGAGAGAGAGAGAGAGAGAGAGAGAGAGAGAGAGAGAGAGAGAGAGAGAGACAGAAGGAGAAACAGACAGACAGACAGACAGACAGACAGAGACAGATTTTTATTTTTATTTTGACAAACCTTTATTTTCAGTAATTTTCAACAATTAATGACCATTTTACACAGACAATCGTAAATTATGCGGCAAATTAATTACGTGCCTTCATATCATATGTTAAATAGTAATATGGATTTATGACCACAGATTTGAGAGGCTCTGGCCATTTTGAAAAGACATACAGGATATGGTAAATTGTAAAATCTCTTCACCATCTCAAGGTTTTGGCCGCTGTGTCTTAAAATGAGGAGTAAGTTGTTAGAAAAGCTAAACCCACTTTAATTCACTGGATTCTTGTTTTTCTCTTTACTTTGTCAGCGGTTAATTCTTTAGCAATGTGAGTCATTTGCAAAATGTTCCCCAAACAACACTTCCCTGAGGCCTGTCTCTGGTTTCCTATTTCTGCAAACGGACACGTCACCACAGGAACACAGAGACTAAGTGATGAGAGGGATTTTCCATAAACAATAACAATATCTTGGGTGGTAGAATGTCCTAGGTTTGAGAGTTTCCTCCTCCCAGGAACCACAAGGTCTCTGGTTGCTCCTCCCAGTAACCATGAGGTCTCTGGTTCCTCCTCCCAGTAACCATGAGGTCTCTGGTTCCTCCTCCCAGTAACCATGAGGTCTCTGGTTCCTCCTCCCAGTAACCATGAGGTCTCTGATTCCTCCCAGTAACCATGAGGTCTCTGGTTGAATCCCAGCACCGGACAGGAGGCTGTTAGTAGTAACTAATGGTGGCTGCTATTACATTTACCCCCACCATCCCATTGTGTCCTTGAGCAAGACACTTAACCCTAAACTGCTCCAGTGACATAAAGGACTTACAATCTGTTTGAGCATGGTGTGGGCGACACTGTGCATCCCGATGTTGAGTGGAAGTTTGTAGTCAAATCCTCGTCCAAACTCGACCATCTGAAGCTCGGCTGGGTTACGCGCTCCTTCCAGGGCGACCACCAGTAGCGCGTTGATGCCTGCAAAAAACAAAACAATAGACAATAGCATTCATCTGTCACGGGGCGACTGTGGCTCAGGTGGTTAAGCGGGTTGGCCAACGATCCAAGGGTTGGCGGTTCAATCCCCGCCCGGCCACCTGTGTCATGGTTGTTGTGTCCTTGGGCAAGACACTTCACCCACCTTGCCTTGTGTGATTGTGTATGGTTGCTGTATGTTTGAGGTGGTGGTCGGAGGGGCCGTTGGTGCTGAATGGCAGCCACGCTTCTGTCAGTCTGCCCCAGGGCAGCTGTGGCTACTCTTGTAGTTTACCACCACCGGTATGACTGTGTGTGAACGAATTGAACCAGGAACCATGTAAGCGTATTTGAGTGCCTAGGCAATAAAGCGCTATATAAAACCTATATCAATTAATTATTATAATCTGTCACGGGGCGACTGTGGCTCGGGTGGTAGAGCGGGTCGGCTAATGATCAAAGGGTGGGTGGTTTGATCCCCACGACCCATTTACTAGGGCTGCACGATTCTTGCTAAAATGTGGATCGAGATTTTTTTTTAGAATTGAGATCCAAAATCTCTCATAAGATTTTAGCTTATACAAAAAAGACATTTATTGCACTCTTAGCACTCTGAACGTAATATTTAAGTGCTGGACTTAAACTTAAAAGTGTGTTAACTTGAGAGGGGATATGCGAAAAGACAAATTCCAATGTGCCTTGTGTAAATTGACTAACAAATGCAAAGTGTGGTCATGTTTGATCTCCATACAAAAACTTCTACCAGTTTTTACCAGCTTGTTTCAGCTTCTCTGCTTCTTCCTCCAGTTTCCAAACATCTTCATCGAGTCCGTCTGAGAAGATCACAAGCACCTGATGGCAGATGTTAGTCACACATAAGACACATAAATATAACAAAATCATTTTACTTTCCTAGATAAGAATTCAACTAAGAATTAACCAACTGAATATAAACATACAGTATATATCCAATGACAAAACAATGGAGAATTGGACAAGGGGGGTTGTAGTAGTCATAATATTAAAATTTCTGTAAAATAAATGGTTTAACTGGATTATCAAAGTTAGAGTGAAAAGTATTTAGTGACTGACTGGACACCTTTTACCTTCTCCTACATTTGTGGTTCGGCTTTAAAACACATCACAACGGGATACTTCATATCAATTAGAAGTACTTTTCTTGACTCCTTCAACTTTATACAAAATTGTCCAAAGTCTTCACCTTTGAATCACAACATCTAACAAATCTAATGTCATCAGTTGCTGTCTAACATTTTATTTATTCTTTAAATTCAATTTATGCTGTATGTTAGATATATTTTGTCAATTAATTCGTATTTCTGCACATTTCCTGAAAGATTGTGGATACGGACCAAATGTTACAGTACCACCAACAATCATGGGGGCAGTTTCCAAAATCCAAAGACAAAGACACGAAAATTAGTATAATATGTCCCCTTTAACCTCCATTTCGGGGAGCATTAATGAGCCTTAATTCTTAAAGACACTCACTTCTGTAAACTTCAGGAGAAAACAATATGGATGTCACAATTTGACATAGTGACGACAAGCTAAATATACCTACAAATTCACACACTCTAGTTCTACCTGAAATCTATAATAATAATACATAATGAAAATGTCTTTGCAATACAAGCCAAGCTAAGGTTCTAAGGGCAGGGTGTCATACTGTATGGAATATAAAACGCACTAAGGCAAATGTCTATTTGTGATATTGGGCTATACAAATAAAACTGATTTGATTTTTGATTTAATTCTTGGACTGGAATGTCAACAGAATAAAAAACTGAATGAGTGGTATTGTGCAAGTGACTTTGTACTCACTTTCGTGCCACTTCTGGATTCGTCTTTGAACTTTTTTGCAAAGGACTGTAGCAGGGCAGTGTTGAAGTAAGTTGGCTCTTTCAAATTATAGGTCATAACTTTTGTCACCAAGTCTCTGTCGTATCCGTGAATCTTGTCAAAGTTTTCCAAGACGACCCCTTCACGATTGACCAGAGAGAAGCCGATTTTGATTTCGATAGTGTCCTTCTTGGCACAGCACAGGTTGGATACTGAGGTGACATATTGGGCAATGTCTGGAAGGAAAGTCCAGAGCTTGGTGTGGCCATCGGTCAGCATCTCTCCAGGATTTCTTACTCGAGAAATATCGAATCCCATGGCGATATCAATGCTGCATCCTGTATCAAAGGGAAACAAGCCTGTAAATTTAAACCTTGCTTCCACTTCAGCAGCAACGTTTGGTTTGGTACAGTACCTGCACACAATTATTTGCGTTTCCACTGTCAAAAGTTGGGAAGGGTACCAAAAAAAAAAACCATACCTATCTTGGTCACCCTTTGGTTGGGGTATCAAGCGGTTCTAAGAGGGTATAGTCCGTTGATTGGTCGACTGAATTGTCATTTCCGTGCGACAGGTATTTAAAGGACACAAGATGTGTTTTGAGAAAATAACATTGGTGGCTCATAACAAGGATGCCAGATCTTAAAATGGCGTCCTATTCATTTCTATTTAAAGTTGTTCAGTGGCGCATGTTGTAATTTGAGGTGGATACGTCCTGGTTAAGGGATCCACAGAGCAGTGTGCAATGTGATCTCACGAACCGCTGTCAATACGAGCAGACCTCAAGCCCCCAGAATATGGTCAGTGCCTAGAGTACATAATCATGCACAAAAACCTCAAACACCAAAGTCAAGCTTATTTTACAGTCAGACCTGTTTCATTGTCGGAGCCGTGCACTGGGCCCTTTCGTAGGAGGAACCCTAAACTGCCAACAATCTGTTTCACTACAGATGTTTTTGCTGCAGACCAAATATTTTTTGGAGGATTTTAGGATAATTATGAGCCTTTGATTCCCCGTTTGTATTGGAGTTGATAGCGGGGTCAACTTCTGGGACCAGGAACTGCAATAAACAGGCAATATCGGTAATACTAAGATTGGAAGCTAAGCTCATTGTTGCATAAGAAGCTGCTCCTGGGGGCCTGGTCCCGCTGGTATGATGTCATGATACTTATGCACCTGCTGTTGCTTTTGCCATTCAGCATAAACCCAGCCTACCAGTTAAGGGTACTGTCGGCAGTGAAAACGCAAGCCAGATGTAAGGTACAGTTACGTACTAAACCATACCTTTTAATTCCCCTATCCATCAAGGCAGTGGAAACAAGGCATTTAGCAATCATACACACAGAGGAATATTGTGGGATAAAACATGAGACAGACAGGGAGTCAGAGTCTGGGTTTCAACTCACCTTCGCTTAAATTTGGATATACATCAGGATCACAGACTGTGTCGATCACCTTTTGCTTGATACTTTCTAAGCTTTTGAAGTCATTCACAGTAAACAACCTCTTCGGGGTACCGGCGATCTGCAGGAGCTCCAGATCATGGATGTCTCCAATGCCGATGACAAACATCTGGATTCCTATAGACCTGAGATGGTTAGCTGCATCTTCAATGTCGTCGGAGTCGTGAGCTTCACCGTCTGTGATGATCACCAGGTTTTGTGAGATCCGCTAGATTTACGGCCGCCATGGGACGCTTGGAAATAGTCCTTGATTCTTTTCAGGGCGTCTCCCAGATAAGTGTCTCCACCTTCCTGTACCAGATTAGAGATGTATTCGTTCACAGCTTCGTTGGTGTTGAACTTGTCGAGGTAAAACTCATCCCTAAAGCTTGTGCTAAACCGAGCAAGTCCTATACGAGCGTTTATCTTCGCTGACGCTGAATTGGTTCACTATATTTATCGTGAAGTTCTTCATGAGTTTGTAGTCATCCTGTTGAATGCTGCTAGACTGATCGAGTAGGAAGACCAGATCAGCTTGTTTTTTTTGACAACCTGCGGAGACAAAGAGAGGACATTAATTCACATCATGACCAAAAACGAGGACATCTACAGTTCTACACTTGGCACATTTCAAGGCTACATTCACAATTCAGGCCTCAGTACTCAATTAAATTTGTTTGGTAGCTTTTAACTGTCAAATATACTCTGGTTTGAGGCTAGCTTCCTTGGACCAATGCCATATCATATTAATCTAGTTGATAATACCGTTGTGAACAATATCTAAATGAATCATTTCAGCAAATAACACAATTCTTTTAACAGCCCAATGCTAGCTAGGATGATATTTTTCATTTTCATTCTTTTCATTTAACTTTTATTTATCCTTGAGAGACCAATTGAGGGGTGACCCTCATTTACAATGACGATGAGTTATATAATTGGTTAATATTTGCTTATTTCAAGTAAATCAGTATCATCATGTATGTTTTGTTGATATAAAAAAAAGATTCTGATTCTGATTTGAAAAATCGCCACAAATTGCCAATTCTGCTGGAAACAATATTTACATGGTTACTTCCAGGTTCACCAGTTATCTGTTTTTCTGAAAGAACTGACTTTAAAAATCTTCAAACATTAACTGAGTTTAGGAGATGTAGGCTAACTTTCTAATGCCTAAAATCATTGCATATTTTATATATATATATATATATGACACTTTTTGTATCTTACGTTTCTTGGTGGAATTGCAGAGGGCAGGACCAACCGTCTCGAACAGGGTTTCCAGGGCATTAAAATCGCTCACAAAGAAAACTCTTGATTTGTCATGACCAGCCATGATTTCCAGCTCTGCCTTGTTGGCTCCTTTAACTCCGATACTGAAGACGTCGATTCCATTGTCCCGCAGGGCCTTTGAGGGTTCTGCCAGAGTGTACGGGTCAGTAGCTTCACCATCTGTGATCACCATAAGAATCTGTGGCACATTGAGAGACTTCCGGCCACCCCACTGATTGTTGAAGTATTCCAAAGAGTATTTCAAAGCCTTGCCAGTGTGGGTGTCTCCTCGCTTGATCGTCATACCTTTAATTGCCTTGAAAACATCTTTTTTGTTGTCATACTGTTTTAGAGAAAAAACAGATGTAGGGTCATCGGAGAAGAGAATGACCCCAAAGCGAGTCAGGTCCTTGCCAACTGAGGATTGGTCCACCACTGACATCATATACTTCTCCATGCTTCCAAACTCTGCCTGGCTGATACTCTTGGAGAAATCCACCAGGAAGATAATGTCAGCTTGTTCTATCTTCTTACATTCTGGTTGGACATAAAAGGAAAACAAGCAAATGAGATCAGATGGAAGGTTAGCAAGAAACGTTGAGGAAATTATAACATTAGAAGAAATTGTGAACTTAATCACAAATTCAAACATTCATATACAACACCAACAATGTCTTATTTACATGTAAGCAACATGGGTCCTGTGCTTTTGGCCCATTGTGTTTCTATTCAAAAGTACAAAGGGGTGTTTTTACGTTGGTGGGGGTTTTGTCCAACTCGATACGTGGCCTGATACCTGTCTGATGTGCTGATTTAGATTTTGGAGGTCAAAGGTTACTGCTACCTACATATTGTTAGGTCGCATTACTTTTACCATATTGTAGCTTTTAGGAGCTTTACCTTCTTTAAGGTTTTGCCTACCACCACGTACACACATACTTTTACCGTTGGCAATTATGTGCCTCACGAGTATAACCACCATACGCTAGTTCTAGTTTCTACAAGAAACCAACTGTTCCAAACTGTCATGCTCTATTACCGACATACTTGATGCTTTGGTCCATGCCCAGTCTTTACTTACCTCTGCCTGGATCACAAAGCTCATTGGTGATCTTGCCCTCTAAGCCCTTCAGAGAGTTGAAGTCCCTCTCAGAATACATCCTGTCTGGTGACCCGCTGATCTCAAGCAGTTGGTTGGAGTTGGCTTCATCCACTCCGATGGCGTAGATCAACACTCCCTTCTCCCTCAAAGCTGCAGCGGGGCCTTTGACCACATCTTGGGACTCACCATCTGTTATTACTATCAGCCTCTGCCTGATGCTTGACGCCCTCCTTGGGCTGCATCAAAGTACTGCGACACACTTGAGATGGCCCCACCTGTGTGTGTGCCTCCACCAAGCTGTTGAATACCATCGATGGCTGTAATCAAAGCCTGTTGCTGTAGTGGTCCCTGAGGGGAACTGCAGTTGTCCGTTTGTGTTGTACTGCATGACACCAACATGTATATTTTTCTCCAATGTCAGATTTGCTAATGACAGATATCATGAAGTTTTTCATTGTCGTGAAGTCGTCTGCTTCAATGCTTCCAGAGCTGTCAATCAAAAAAATGAGGTCGCTCGGCACATCTTTGCAAGCTGTAGACACAGTATCAGAGACATGTTAGTGTGGTGTTCCTATTATTTCCTGCTTGTCTTAAGGCCATTAATGCTATTTTCAAGAAATGCAAAATCTATCCAAACCTAAATAATCCTTACAATGGTTGGTAAAGTACAACACACACCAACTATGTTATGGATAATATTAGTTTAAATTGGTGTAACACATTCAATGTTTCTTACTGATATATCAACATGGTCCCTTCAAAGAAGAGGTGTCAGGGAATTTTATCAGAAAAGAACAAGCAGAGGTCATGACATCAGTGGTCTGGTTATTTGCTTGAAGGGTGGCCTGGGTTTGAGTCACATATCTGACCTGAATTATTGTTTTAGTCAACACATGCTCTCTACTATCATCTGGTGTGTGTTGCCCTTTAAATGCCACATATAGAAGATGGTAGACCTGCACTTTAAATTCTAGACCACTTATTCCTTACCCTCTTTAGAACAGATGTCTCTGATGATGTCATCCTTGATGGGATTCAAAGCGTCAAAATTATTGACGGAGAATTTTTTGGCGGGATCACCAGCAATCTCTACAACTGAGCATCAACTGCGCCTCTCACTCCAATGGCGAAGACAGTGATTCCCTGTGCTCTGAGTGTTTCTGCAGGACTCTTGACCTTATCACTGGATTCTCCATCAGTGATGACCACCAGAAACTGTGGACTTTGTGACCTCGACTTTTCTCTGCTTCTATAAAGAGTGGGCCCATGAATGTCAGTGCTTTTCCTGTCTCTGTCCCGCCCCCTTTCTGTTCAATAGCCTCGACGGCTTTCCCCAATGTCTTGGAATCTGAATGGTGTGTCACATCAATTTCTAAGTTTGGATCATCCGAGTATTTGGCGACGCCCACAGCGGACATGCTGTGGCCCAACACGGAAGGTACTTAGAAACTCAAGGATGAACTTTTTCATGTCTCTGAAGTCGTTGTACTCAATGCTTCCCGAGTGATCAATCAGGAAGAATATGTCTGCTTCATCCGTTTGCAAGCAGCCTAGAAAAGCAAAACAAAGTAGTAAAAGTTATTTCCAAAATGCATCAGTTGTACATTTCCTTTACATTACGGCGCTACACAGCAAACACTGGTCAATTTGAGATTGTTGGCTATTTTGCTTCATAACATCTCTTCTTTCAGTATAAATAAAAGGTTGAAAATTACATATTAGGTTTTTATTTGACTTTACCTTGTCTGTTAGCGTCTGTGTTTTTCCCCTACACAACCATCTCCTATATACTGTAAACATCTTTAATGGCCATGATGACATCTATAAGTTAGAAACTTTTACCCTATTCACCTGCAGTGTCGCTACTTAATTTAAAAAATGTTCTATGATATAAATACTGCTTTACTCTTTAGATTCTGATCTAATTAAGTATTTTTATCCATCTATCTGGGTGATATTCAAATAAAAAAAGCCAACACTGGTTCATACCGTCTTTGTTTGTTCTTCCAGGGTCCGCAGTCGCTTTCTTAATGATGTTATGGCACAAAGTTTTCTGAAGACTTTGCTGCAGCGATTGTAGCTTCGAATAACTGTCCACGTTGAACAAATGTGTGTTGGTGGGATGAGAAGCCATTTGTATCAGCTGGGTCTGTTGGCACCTTTAATTCCTACTGAGTAAACGGTGACACCAGCACGACGAAGATTAGCTGCTGGGTGTCCACTTGGTCCTGAGATTCACCTCTGTGATCACCACCGCCACCTGTTGTATTCCCTGGTCCTTTCTGCTTCCTAGACCTTGACAAAAACCTTCTCCTGAGCGAACTGTAGGGCAGCTCCAGTTTTTGTACCACCTCCATGATAAGGCAGGATTTTGATAAACTTCAGCAAATCGTTCTTGTGACTGAATGCATCTTTGGTAAACCTGTGCTTCGGCATTGTCATTGTACATCACAATGCCCACTCTGACTTTACTTTGACTGACATCTAGGCCGTTCACAATTGAGTACAGAAAATTGCGCACCATCTGGAAGTTAGGGGTTCCAATGCTTCCAGACTCATCAATGATGAACACGATGTCTGCCTTGTTAGCTCCTTTGCAATCTGTGAAAGGGGTGTGTGAAAAAATCATTATGAACAATGAATTTGTTAGATACTCAACCATTTAGATAACTTTCATGATGTAACAGCCAATAATTTAATAACAGTCTATAATGTAATAAAATGTCCAAACCAAACCGAAATAATTTTTTGCCCATTGGGTAAGTTTTATGAATTGGCTATAAAGTATAACACTTCCATGACACCTAACCCTAGCAAACTAGGAACACTCTAATATGGGGGCACAAGGGAACCGGGTGAACAACTTTGCAGCCCCCTTACTTACCAAGGGGGCCCACTAAAAGTCAGTGCGCATTGTGGAGTCAACTATATGGGTAGGTGACTACCACACATTCATCCCCCGCACCTCCGGTCCTGGTACAAGGGGCCTTGGGATATTCTTTCGGACACTCATGGTGGTACTAGCAGAATGTCCCCTGTGACCCCCAATTCCAGGGAACTCTTCAAACATTTGGTGAATCACTTTTCAAATGACCACCACATGTCTGGAAGGATACCCAAAAGTCTGATTGATACCCGAATATCCAGGGAACACTTGGCATATTTGGACATCAACCTGTGACTGGACGTTTGGGAACCCAGGGCCTCCATACAAAAGTCCACCAAATGTCCCATTATAAGGGAACCAGGTAGGTTGGGTTGACTCTTGTAAGCCTTCTCCCACACTGGGTACCAAGTCGGCTACAGGTCCCTCAACCCGGAACCAAATGTCCCAAGTGCCTAAGTGGTCCCATGTTGGTACTTGGGTAAACTTTGGAATCCTTTCGGACATTTGGGAACCCCTGGGTGCGTGGTCATACAGTGGTGGCATGGACATGCACCATAATCAATCATTTATATTTGTGTGTGTGTGTGTGTGTGTGTGTGTGTGGGGGGGGGGGTCATGTCCAACCCAATGTAGTATAAATATGTCAAAAATGTACTCGAGGGGCGCCCTTAGCTCAGTTGGTAGGGCCCAGCAGCAGACCTGGGTTCGATTCCCGCCCGCGGTCGTTCTCTGCATGTCACTCCCCTCTCTGCCCCATTTCACCTCTGTCTCAGCACTATCAATAAAGCATAAAAAATGCCCAAAAAATATCTAAAAAAAAAAAATGTTTTACTTTTAACACTTGGGTTTCCTTTTGGACATTTGGGAACCCCTGGGTGCATTGTCATGTATACGGTGGTTGTGTGTTGATGTACCATAATCAATCATTCATAATTGAGTCTGGGGTCCATAAGCATAGGCTACAAGATCACCAAATGCCTGGAAGGATCCCAAATTCCCATTTCGTAATGCGTGGCCTGAGAGCCCCCCTAGATTATTTTCCGACCCATTCCCGTCACGGACCCCAGTGAAATGTTCCTAAGTGTTGAAAGTCCACGAAGGGTCCAACACACATTTTTATCACCCACCATTCAAAATGTCAGACATATATGGGCACTATCCTTAGCTTTTGCAACGAAATGGGCAAAAAGGTTATGACATTATTGGTTCATTAATCTAATTACGTTATTTGCAATTTACTGCATTATCTGCTTTTATTACATTAAAAACTGAGAAATGATCGTCATCAGCTGTTAATACATTATTGGCTTCTACACATGATGGACAAACTGAGATGAGGATGCGTGTAGAAAGGGAAAACATCTTTACCTCCAGTGACATTTTTCTGCTCTTCTTCCGTCTCAATAACAGCTTTCAGAAAAGATACAGCATTGCTCGTGTATTGGAAAGAGTAAGGTGCAGTAGCTATTGCACGTGTGTCCTGCACGCCATCTTTAAGGCTCATCCCCACCACAGTTATTCCTGATGACTTGATCAGGCGTGACTCCCTATGAAACTCGGTGTCATCCGAGTTTTTTCCACTTAGAACAACCAGGTACTGTCGGAAGCCTTGGTCTGCCCGGCTTCCGGCCTCTTGAGTGAAAAAGTGAGTGCGTGCGTACCGCAATGCGCTTCCCAGGTTACGAGGATCGGTGGGTTGTCGTCTGGTCGGCCGGAGAGTCTTAATAGCTTTCTGGGTTTCGTCTTTGGTTTGGTGAGCGTTGAGGAGAAATTCCACCTTGATATCTTGACCATACTGTGCCAGGCCCAGACGGTGTGCGGACGCTCCGATGTTGAGTTGATTTGCCAATTTGGTGAGGATGCCTCTCCACTGCTGGAACTCAGCACCGTCCACCAGGAAGAAAATGTCGGCAAAACTTTTCTGCCAAGGCTGAAATCGGACAAAACAAAAAGAACAATAAGAAAATGTGCTGTTATGATAGACCACTACGGCCAAAACATACAACAACCATTAGGAATGATAGAACTCGCTCAATTCAAACAGGGATTCCCAAAGTGGGGGGTCGCGAGATGCCCTCCAAAAATCTAATTGAAGCTTCTCTATACCTGGTCTAAAATAGTAGAAATCCATATATGATATCAAAGTTATAAAAATAAATGTTCATAGATGTTATAAAGCTTATTTATAATAAACCTTTTCTACTGTCTACATCACTGCTACGATCCTTATCCTTACCATTCCTCTGATCATCTGCGGAGATGCACACAGTTTGCAGCAGACCCTCTGTGAGCCTCTGCAGAGCCTGGTAGTTATCGATTTTGAAACGGAAGCGGCTGGATGGTCGGTTGGCGATGTCTTCGAGCTCCACCATGTCAGCCTGTCCCACGCCGATGCCAAACACAATGACGCCATGTTGTCGAAGGCGCTGCGCCGGCTTTGTCACATTATCGTTGGATTTCCCGTCCGTGATGATCACAGCGATCTGAGGCACGCGTTGTCTGGCTCTACTCCCGCCTGTTCAGTTTAGTTTATCAAGATCACAATTAGCTTCTGTATGTTTCAAACAATAGCTACGATTCATGGGGCTCCATTATTCTGTAACATATGAAATGTTAAAGCCGCTGTAAACCTGGTCTAAAATAGTGAAAAAAATCAATATATGATATCAAAGTGTATTTATACAGAAATTTAATTGAAAATAATTGTTAATAAATAATATAAAACCCATAAACGTACTGTGTCATAAGAACCATAGCATAGCCCACCTCATCTAAACAGAATTTCAGTAAAGTTGATCAAACTTACTATCATGCAACTAACTCCCCAAATTACATAGTTAGAAAGATGTTTTTGGATTAGGGTTCACATGGGCTTTCACAGTACATCAAGCGTACAGCAAATACACAACCTTATCTACATATCATTCATACTCACAACATAACAAAAGTCAACACAATACACAAGACAAACACTCAACACAAGCTCACAACTCAAATCTTCAAGATCATTAAGAAAATATGTAAGTTATAGTTTTCTACCTGTTCTGTGAAGAACTGGTCCACAAGGAAGTCGATGGCCTTGCCTGTGTACGTGTGTCCCGCTCGGTAGGAGAAGTTCTCCACTGCAGCCAGCATGGAGGTTTTGTCCATGTGATCCTTTAGCAGGAACTCCTTGTGAGGCTCATCACTGTACTGAGCCAAGCCGATCCGAACTTTGTCCGCTCCGATGTCGAGGCCTGTTATGAGGCTTCGCAGAAACAGACGGATTTCCTGAAAGTCACTGGTGCCAATGCTGGAGGAGCCGTCAACCAGGAACACAATGTCAGCCAGACTGGCTTGGGAACATGCTGGATGGGAGGGAGAAAAAAAAAGTCAATTTGGAGCAATAAGTTGTGTTACCAAATAAGTTGAGATACTGCAGGCGAAAAGCTTTTTCAAGCACTGGTCGATTTTGAGATTTTATACTAGAAGGTATCAAAGGTCCAACATTAACATTTATGTGTTTATTTGACTAGACTTTGTTTGTTTGTATATTTCCTCTGTACAACCACCCTAACAGCCATTATCTCAAGATTTAAAAAAAAAATACCAACAGTAATTGTTTTTAACGTTAATAATCAACTGGCAAAGTTTCAAGATGATATCTAGAAGTTAAAAATGTAACACCTGCAGTGTCTCGACTTAAACAATACCACGAGTCCTTGTTGATATTCTACAGAAGAGGTTTCCAAAGTCGCCACTCGAGGCAAAGATCATGTGTTAGTTGAAAGGCAATTGAAGGACTTCAAAACCCTTAGTGTCTGAGTGCTGCAGTTTGAGTCAACAATTAAGTGTGTATATGTTTGTACCATATTCCAAGGATACCATTATCTCTGAGGCCCATTGCGAATAAACATGTATTTAAGTTTTCACCAATGATGGTCTTTGCATGAATGGATACACTGAAAACCAAAGCTACTGATAGCTAATTCAGCAGACTTTAAAATGGTTCAAAATTTCGAAGGCTGTCGGTCTTCAAAACCCTGAGTGCCTGAGTGAAGTTTGAGTCAAAATTCATCGTTATTAAGTGTGTATGTGTGTAACATATTCCAAGGATATCATTATCTCTGCGAATAAACATGTATTTAAGTTTTCATCAGTATGAAAGTAATCCAGTGATGGTTGTCTTTGCATCAATGGATACACTGAAAACCCAAACTACTGAGTGAGAGCCAATTCAGCAGAATTTAAAATGGTAAAAAATTTCCAAGGCTGTCAAACGAGTAATTATTTGATTGCGACGCTGGAGTACGGAGCACTCACATAAAAATACGGTAGGGAGCAATCACACTGGTCAAACGAACTAGACTTTAGGCGTCAATCGTGTTTGGGCACGGTACCAATGCCTGGTGTGAGTGCCCCCTCAGATGAAAGTAACCTTAAGTCAGTGAATCACTGAATCACCACAAGCTGTGTGGTCTGATCCATTTTACCTTGGGACAATTGCAGGAGTTGTCGTTTGGCTTCTTCTACGGTCGTGCAAAGCGTCTGGACGATGTTTTGAGAGATTCCCTGCAGCGCTGCGAAATCCGACACACTGTAGACGTGCTGACTGTGCGGCTCATTGGCTATCTCCTTCAGCTGGTCTTCGTCCGCGTCTTTGATACCGATCGCGTACAGAACGATCCCCTTTCTCTTCAGCTTCTGCGCGTGGGACTCACATTGTCTTGCGATTTGCCATCGGTGATCACAACTGCGATCTGCGGTATGTTCTGAGCAGCCCGACTTCCGGCCGATGCCACAAAATGGTTATTCAACATGAAGTCCAAGCCCTCCCCTGTATGAGTGCCACCCCCCAAGTAAGGCAATTTGCTGATGTACTGTAGGATGTCCCTCTTGGTCTGAAAGGTGTTGAGAAGGAACTCCGTGCGTGGATTGGTGCTGTATTGGACCAAACCAATGCGGACGTGATCGGGGTTGACGTCAAAGCTGTTGACAAGCGTGTGAAGGAATCTACGGATCTGCTCGAAGTTCTCCGCTCCGATACTCCAAGACCCGTCGACCAAGAAGACGATGTCGGCTACGGCCTCTTGAGTGCAGACTGAGAGGGGAAGGTTGTCAAGTCATGGAGAGGTCTTTCAGATATGAGCAAGGGAAAGCTCTTAGTACCTCTTACTACTACGAGCAGTTTGTGGTTCTGAGAAAGCGTGCCAGTCAAGAGGTGATAAAGATTCAGTGTGACTTGTTCATAGAAGTGGTGGGTGGCAAGCAAAAGAAGAAAAAAATTGTGCAGTTTGTGATTGTGATCAGGTTGTGGACAGTTTCTTGGAGGTAGAATAGATCTTACCTTTAGGTGGGCACTTTGATGCAGAAGTGTGAAGAAAATGAAACAAAGTTGTGTGGCTTACTTGTATACATATTAGGAACTGGAGAACGCTTATTGTCAAAATGACCTTTTGTCAGAATCAGTGATTTTCTCCTCATGATCATCTATCTACCTGTCCGTACACAGCCTAGACTCTGTAAACAGGCATTTTGCTAGCTCTGGTGTGCCACTTTGTTTACAAGCGTTCTCCAGAATCACTGACCTCAACTGTAATCCACTGAAATAAAAGCAATTAACCTTGAAAATGCTTTTCCTTAAAAACTGATTAAGTGAAAAATGCATTTAACTGAACACATAACAAGTTTGAGTATTAAAATCTCATTATATCCTCATTAGGTGTTCTATGAAGTTTTAAGATTGCTATTTCGTGAACAACAGCAGCCGTAGACATTTACAATGGATTTTCAGTGGAGAGCCAAGATCTCTATTGAAAATGCAGTGCATCCGACTTTCATGCAAGATAGCAGACTCTGTAGACCTGCTATTATTATTACTACGGTGGCCCTGAGAGCTCAATCTACTGCAAAACATGGGATGTCAAATTGATGATATTTTTTTATTTGCATTTTAAAGATTTTGTTTTTAGCGTTGCAGTTCGCTGAGATGTTAGGAACACTGTATAACATCCTTACCAAAGCATTGTATTTTCCCAACCTTAGCCAAACCTTTAGCACGATCAATTTGCCTGAATATTTTTTTTTCTTTCTTTCTATAACCAAACATCATGTTGGCAGGTATTGTGGAATTCTTATTTAAAAAAAAAAGGTTCCAGATTCCAGATTTTGTAGAATCGGCCAATATCAACATCTTGTCTGGCAGTAAGGTTGGTAAATACAAAAAGTACAACAATTTTTATGCATGTGGGCACCGGTGATCAAAGCCCGCAATGTTGTGAACAAATTAATGCATCTCCAGGTGCTCAGAAGAAAACACACAAAAGTGCAGGGTTAGTAACGGTGATCCTTACATAAATACAAAGAATACACTTCAAAACTTACCACATCTTCACTGTAAGGCCCATTGTGTTTGTGTGTGTGTGTGTGTGTGTGTGTGTGTGTGTGTGTGTGTGTGTGTGTGTGTGTGTGTGTGTGTGTGTGTGTGTGTGTGTGTGTGTGTGTGTGTGTGTGTGTGTGTGTGTGTGTGTGTGTGTGTGTATTTGTTCTATTTTTGTGAGAACCAATGTGAGTTTTTGACCTTAGTAGTGAGGACATTCTTGGAATGTAAGGACATTTTGGCCGGTTCTAACTTTGGGACAGGCCTTTATAGGTGCAGTGTGTAATATGACATCATCAAGTAAGTTCTAGAATGCAACGCTCCCTGGGTAACCCCACCCCTTTCGAATAATAACAGATGCTACAGTGGCGTTCAAGGACAAGAACAATTCAAAATTTTAAACAATGCACCTGATGACATTCCAACTATGACACTCCAAAAATGGCGGTGACAAGGCCTTGGTCCAAAGTATGGAGAAATATGGACATATATGAGACCCTTTCTAAGGAAAAAAATTATAATTCTAAAAAAAAATTCAGCTATTATGCACGAAATTAAACGTACTAAAATCTGCTAGGAAATAAAACCCAAAATTCTACACACTGCAGGTTTAAAGGGCTTTTTGAGGGTTAACACTAGGTTTTAAGGTTCAGGTATGAATTAGGTTTATGTTAGGGTTAGTGTAAGGGTTGGGGTAGGGCAACTAGGTTTGATGGTTAGGGTAAGGGGCTAAGGAATGTATGATGTAAATGAATGTCCTCACAAGTATGGATGTACAAGAGATTGTGTGTGTGTCTGTGTGTGTGTTTCCGTGTGTGTGTGTGTGTGTTGGAATGCCTTGGGTGTGTCCCTCTGTCTGTACCTGCATGCATTTCTGTATACACATATTGTGTAAATAGTTTTTTTTCAGATGGTGTTTTAATGGTCTGATGTAATGTAATGGGGTATGTTTGCCTTGATCCTTGATGTGCTGGTATGCAGGAAGTTAGGTCATGGCTATATAATCATACACACTTTTCTGTTGAACTTGAGCAATGTTGCCGTAGAAACATGTTGCCATGATGAGGACAAGGAAAAGACCCTGCCTCCCCTCCATCCTGGAATGGCTCTCGGGTTACTCTCTCTCTCTCTCTCTCTCTCGTCCTGCAAGAACACACAGACAAAAAACACCATTAAAACCCATTTTTCTGTAAACCCAAGTCCACCAAATCCTTCTAACTATGTCATGCGGGGAGTTAGTTTCCTGATAGTCCGTCCGTCTGTCTGTCTGTCTGTCTGTCTGTCTGTCTGTCTGTCTGTCTGTCTGTCTGTCTGTCTGTCTGTCTGTCTGTCTGTTTACCTATCTGGGGAGTTAGTTTCATGATAGTAAAGCATCTGAAAAGAGTTATAGGCATATTTATCAATCCAAATGAGAGATATTGTCATTTGAGTTTGATACATTTTTAACAGATAATTCGGTTTTGATGAGGTAGGTTTCTATGCTCTGGTTCTTATGACACAATAAGTATTTTGAACCAATCACAGCAGTTCTCTGCCCCAAGTATCCTATCAAAACAATGACTGTTGCCATGGAGAATGGTTGATATGGCCACGCCCTCAGATTTTTGTAAAGGCTTATTGAGACACCCAACTTTTATGTCATATACTGATTCATACTATTGTAGACCAGGTTTTGTGACTTTGTGTGTGCATGTGCGTGTGTGTGTATATATTGATTTTTGACTGTGTAACACCAGGTTTACAGAGGCTTTAACAGCAGAGGACAGAACTCTTTGCCATCTGGAAGGTGCTCGGGGGACGCATTAGTTCCAGCAACTCATGTTACAACTAAACACACTGTGACTATGCTTCACTGGACTTCAAAGCTTTTGGTTTTTTCCCAAGAATAAAATCCTTTTATCCTTCACTGTAAAGCCCATTGCGTGTGTGTGTGTGTGTGTGTGTGTGTGTGTGTGTGTGTGTGTGTGTGTGTGTGTTGTTAAGGTTTGGTGTGTGCTGGACTGCACAACAAACAAGTCTGACATTTTGTATAATTCTGCTTTAAAAGAAAAAAAAGAAAAAAGTTCCCTCAAAGGCTTTGTTATCTTTTCAGATATGGGCTGAGTAACATTACCAACCTCTTACATCTGGTTAAATAAAGGCATTTTGTGACTTATATACAGAGGCCTTAATATTCCTTATGGCACTATACTGTTGAGTTTATTTGTGTCTCAGGTGTTGCTCTCTTCAGTTTCTTTAAATTTTTCTATATTGCATTGATGAGAGGAGCCTGGGACTTAAGAATTTCATTGTCAATGACTGCTCCGCCAACACACACACACACACGCACACACACACACACACACACACACACACACACACACACACACACACACACACACACAACACACAACACACACACACACACACACACACACACACACACACAACACACACACACACACACACACACACACACACACACACACACAGCTGCTTTAATTTGTGTGCATATAACAAATAAACCTCTTGAATACACTTACATCTTATGGCTTCAAAACAGGTTTGCCAAAATATATTGCTCACTAACACAGAAATATCCCCAATATCACCCCGGCTAAGATATCACACCCTATCCAGTGTTTGCCAAAGTTGACGGTTTTACGATCTGGCAGCTGTGTGTGTGTGTGTGTGTGTGTGTGGTGTGTGTGTGTTTTAAGTTTTGGTGTGTGGAGTGTGTTGTGTCAGTTTTAATATTGAAATGAGTCCCTTTGCGCTGCCATGAGGTCATCCCCCTCTTAGTGACATGTGACCATAACTACAGCGCCGGGATTTCACTGAATAAATCATTAAGGACGCATTGAGAGGTTATAACCCAATCTAGTCCGTGTCACAACAACGCACTCACACAATAAATCAGAATAGAGTGCAGGGGACTGGTGAACTTGGTGACTGCACTGTGTGTGGCTGTATGTGTGTGTCAATGACAGTAAAAGGAAAAATACAACTTTAATTTTAACTGGGGAAGTACAGATAGTGGAGCGGCTAAGTGCTTCAATCTTTCAGTTGATGATACAATCGTGAAAATTGGCATGAGCATGAGTCTCCATGGGTCACTTGACAAGAAAGTTGTCCGAGACAAAAAAAAAAAAAATGTTTTTTATGAGAAAAACGAATCAATTTCTATGAGAAATTTTCAAATTCACAATTTCAAATGCATCAGACAATTTTCTTGTCAAGTGACCCATGGAGACTCATGCTCATGCCAATTTTCACGCTTGTATCATCAACTGAAAGATTCTGACGAAAATAAGCACTTAGCCGCTCCACTAAGAAGGGGTCAGAAAGAAATAGCAAAAATGTTCTCTCAAACTTCTGCGTCTAACTCCCAGACCGTTTGTCCAATCGTCAAAATAACCATACCGTGAGAACCGTCAGATTCCGATGAAGATGTAGTGTGAATATTGTGTCTGTAGTGTAAGAAATGTGAGAAATGGATCAGTTTGAAAAAGTTGTACTGTCCCTGTTTCTACAGAAATTTCTAATCCCTGTAATATGGGAGTCTATGGGCCAGTTGTTTGGACTTTCTGTCACTTGTAAGCTCACAGATCCAGATGTCTTGGTCTGTTTGCTTCAGTAGTCACACGTGTGCGACCGGAACAATATTCCCTACGTTTTGATGTAAAGATCATGTATGTGGAGTGAAATTTGTGTGAGTGACAGCGAGTTGAAAACTATTTTTTTTCATTTATTTTTCAGCTGGCATCCACTCTAGTGCTCAAGTCATCCACTCTACCAACAGCTGTTTTTTGAACATTCTATTTCAGTTTCCCATTCATTTTACCAAAGAGAAATTTTGTAATTTTTTTCTTATAGTTATGATGTACTTAGTAGTTTTTGTTGATTCTAGCGCCCCCTTTGGACCAAAGCAGTAGTGTTTTTACCACACCAGCGCCTGCTATCTATCTATCTATCTATCTATCTATCTATCTATCTATCTATCTATCTATCTATCTATCTATCCATCCATCCATCCATCCATCCATCCATCCATCCATCCATCCATCCATCCATCCATCCATCCATCCATCCATCCATCCATCCATCTATCCATCTATCCATCTATCCATCTATCCATCTATCCATCTATCTATCTATCTATCTATCTATCTATCTATCTATCTATCTATCTATCTATCTATCTATCTATCTATCTATCTATCTATCTATCTATCTATCTATCTATCTATCTATTCTATCTATCTATCTATCTATCTATCGCCTGCTGTCCTAAAGATCTTTGCTAGCGCGTGTTGGCAGCGCCTGCATTTGTTTAGTAAGTGAGTGAAAGAGAGACGGTAGTATACATGGCCATGAGGTAATGTATTTTTGTGATTATTTGTCAGAATAACAATGATAATATGAACACGGTGAAGCAAAGTCAACTGTGATTTGAGTAGCGTTCATAAACACAGGCTTTTCCCGCCTGCCTGACGTAAACCGTTTTGTAAGTTCCTGGCAAAAAGTGGACCCATGACAAAGGCATTATGAAAAACTATATAAAAACAGCATTCTTTTCACTGATGGTCTCATTTGCTGTTACAGGTCATTTATGATCATCAGAGGAGAAATTAGACTGTTTCAGAAACATTTAAAAGTTCCTTGTAGGAGGTTTAAGGAATGCAGCTGTAGTATTGTGGTCGATGGCTTGAACACTCATCAAACAATTCTGGTTAGAAAATGAGGCATGTAAACACACACCACCGCGCCAAACCCTCATAACTTCTCTTCCTGACTTCATTTGGAGTTCCAGAAAAACTCAGATTAATTCCAACAATTACAGCAGTTTCCTTTGCTCATGTTTTACTCGTGTGTGTGTGTGTGTGTGTGTGTGTGTGTGTGTGTGTGTGTGTGCATGCGTTCATTCCTACGTAAACACATGTATATTTGGGGAGATACTAACAATCTTATCAATTATTAAAGTAGCTACGAGGAACTTTCTGAAACTGAAATTTTTCCTCTGATGATCATCAACTACACCTAACAGCAAACGAGACCATCAGTGTAAAAGAATGCTATTTTTATATAGTTTTTCTTAATGCCTTTGTTATGGGTATACGCTCACCCAGGAACAACATCTGACGTAGTAAAAAAAAACACTACCGCCAAAACCCTCATAACTTCTCTAACCAGCTTCATTTTGGATTTCCAGAGAAACTGAGATTAATTCAAACCATCACAGCTACAATCAACAACAAAAAAAACAGCAACTATAATAAAAGACTAAAAGTGATCCTATCCACAGTTGCATCTGGCTTTGCTTACTGTCTTTAAAGTTCAGTTTCCTGCCATCTGTGTAGAGCAGACATTGTCTCGCCACATCACAGCTCAGATGAACGGGAAAGCATTTTAAATGTCGGGCGATTTGACTCAGTGATGTGTTACTGATGTTCAGACAGAGTTTGAGCGTCCTGCTGGTTTTACCAGGTCTGGTCTTTTGTTTACATGTTTGTTTGTTGCTTAACTTTGACCTCTTAGCTAAAGTTGTAGACAGGCCCGCCCATACAAATATTTCTGTGTTTGTTGTGTGTGTGTGTGTTTGTGTATATGTGTGCTTGCTTGCGTGTGTGTGTTCAAGCGTTCATTCCTACATAAACACATACACATGCTATCTTATCAATTATTAAAGTAGCTACGAGGAACTTTCTGAAACGCTCTCATTTTTCCACTGATGATCATAAACTGATGATCATAAACTACATGTAACAGCAAATGAGACCATCAGTGCAAAGAATGCTATTTTTTATATAATTTTTCTTGATGCCTTTGTCATGGGTACGCTCACCCAGGAACAACAGATGGCGTGGTAAAAGCACTACCGCTTTGCAAAGGGGGGGGGGTAAAATCAACCCTTTCTCCCTCTTATGGGTTGAAGAGTTACATTCAATAACAGCAACAGCAGTGTTTCCCCTACCATTATACAGGCCTGGCGGCCCCGCCAGGCCAACGGGACCCCCCGCCAGGCCAACAGCAGCCTGACTTAAAAAAAAAAAAAAAAAAAAAAAAAAATGTTTTTTTTTTTTTAATACATTTTTCATTGATTCCGTAATAATCATTTGCGAGCGTCTGCGCGGCACTGTCGGCCTGTCTTTACAACCTCTCGTTTGATCATCCCATCAGCTGATCTGTGTCTGCTTGTGTGTGTGTGTGCTCACGGCGGGCGCGATGCGCGTGTGCATTCGGTGCGCACTTGTTAAACACGGAAGCCAATGAGCAGGAGCATGACTAGCAAGCAAACGCTGAACTAGTGGCAAAAATAAAACCAGCGCCTGCTCTGTGGAAATATTAAGGACTCAGTAACAGGGACGTTGAACAGGAAAAAGTGCTGAGCAAAACTTAGAAAGT
>CM047509.1:32220440-32257940 GCA_026122265.1 Ammodytes dubius
TGATGCAGTTATAGCAAGCAAAGGATTTGCGACAAAATAGTATGTTTTATTCACTTTAATTTATTTAAAGTCTATCTGTTCCAATACTTCTGCTCGCCTACAAATGTGGTGTTCCTTTACAAATAATTATATCTTCTCAGTTGTGTATTGGATCCAGATGTGAATACCTGGAAATGAAAGCTGAAATGTTGAGCTATTGTCTCATATTCATCTTTTGGTGTCAAACCCAAATGTTTCCAGTCTACAGCAAAAATAAAGGAATTGGCCTCACTGTTCCGATACTTATGGAGGGGACTGTATAAAGGTGGAGTCAGTGATTCTGGAGAACACTTGTTGTCAAAATCAGTGAATATTGGGGCGACTGTGGCTCAGTTGGTAGAGCGGGTCGGCCGATGATCAAAGGGTTGGAGGTTCTATCCCCGTCCTGCCACTTGTGTCATGGTTGCTGTGTCCTTGGGCAAGACACTTCACCCGCCTTGCCTCGTGTGAATGTCGATAGTTAGCCTGCTGCTATCGGTGTATGAATGTGTGTGTGAATGGGAACAGGTCTCCCTTACAAAAGAGTCTCCGGTCTCAATGGGGTTTACCTGTATGAATAAAGGTTTGAAAAAAAAAAATCTCCTCATGATCTGCTACCTTTAATTTTGATGGTTATATGTGTGTGTGTGTGTGTGTGTGTGTGTGTGTGTGTGTGTCTGTGTGTGTGTGTGTGTCTGTGGTCAATAATGCCACAATATACCTTGCAACCAGTTATCTCCATTGACCCACCAATGTCTATAAAGTCTCATACAGTCACAGACACCTGAATGCGATCACTGATGTTTGGACCAAAGCTTCATTATCACTGGAGTGCAGAGACACACCCACACACACACACTGCACTCTCTATATTCCAACATGTGCTGGCAAGATGTGAACACGCACACACACACACACACACACACACACACACACACACACACACACACACACACACACACACACACACACACACACACACACACACACACACACACACACACACACACACACACACACACACACACACACACACACAAACAGAGTTCATTCCTAATTTGAATTTGCCTCTGGGGTTAGATTCTACCTCTGTGGAGGTTCTGTGAACTAACTACAGTATGCACACACACACACACACACACACACACACACACACACACACACACACACACACACACACACACACACACACACACACACACACACACACACACACACACACACAACACACACACACACACACACTACAGTACGGACAGAGCAGCTGTGAGTTAACATTGTTACTGGGCTGGTTTTACGGGTTTGTTTGTTCGTTTTTTAACAGTGTGTGATCCTTGAAGGCGCGCGCTGAAAGCCAGGTCTTCAGTGTTCATGAAACTGGTTCCAGATGTCCAGCTGAGAACAGTCTGAGCCCCTGAGCTAGGAGACCTTAAATGCCTATTCTGTTCGGATGGGTTTGTATGGAAGAGTATTAAAGCTGGGGTGGAGGATTTGGGGAGAAAATAGCAGTTGGGATTGAGATTCGAATCCAAATACCTCAACCGCTCCACTTGTTCTCTTTGGTCCCTCCCCTATGGTCCCTCCCTGACACGCTCTAGTGAAAGTCGTGCCAAAGTGAATGGACAGTCCCAACAGCCAATAAGAACGGAGAATCGAAGCCTCGCACTGATTGGTCAAAGTGTACCGCTCATGTTAACTTTGACCAATCAGAAATCATATACCCCAGCTTTAAGCGCCACAGAAAGCTATTTCATTCATACTCAGCCTGCACATTCAAAAAGGCCTTAAAATGTACATCCAGTTGACTGCATATTGTATATATTGTTCATCACATAAAACACGTGTCTTTGTGTGAGTTGATGTTTTTACAGAAATAAAGATATTTACACCTGAAATAAATGCAGAAAAGACGCAAATTTGTGACTAAAAATGCACCAGAACGCAAGAAATGTGAAGTGTTGGACGGTCAAAAATCTCAGGACATGGAGAAACACGTTTTCAAGCGTTGACATTGTCTTCAGTGACCTGATGATTGAAGTCTTTCGAGCCTCGATCCGTTTTACAATAGACAGCTGCTCAGGAAAGCTTTTTACATCCGTCATGACAATACCCATCCACTCAACTCAGAGTTAAGGTTGTTGACATCTGGCCTTTGTCTGTGTGTACCCAAGATCACCAATAACAGATACAAATTCTCTTTCATCCCATCGTCCATCCGGGCAATCAATGCGGCCAGCAGCAGGTAAATGCTGCTTGACCTTGACCTTGTCTCTTGTTTATGAGATCGACCTACTGGCCCTTTAGAAGATCAAACAGTGGTTAGATCAGCTGCTCTGTCCTGCTCTCTCTCTAACACACGCACGTACGCACACGCACAGACACTCACTCACGCACGCACACGCATGCACAGACACACACGCACAACGACAGAAAGATATGAATAAAAAACAGAAGGCACTCCGTGGTCTAGTGGTTAGAGCCCCCCCCCCCCCCCCCCCATAGAGTCTCAGTCCTCTTCACAGCAGACCCGGGTTAGAATCCAGAACGCTTGTTGTCAAAATCCGTGAATATCTCCTCTACAATCCTCTGCCTGTCCGTACTGTGTGTGCACTGAAAAAAAATCTGGTGTTAATACACAGCCTAGGCTCTGTGAACCGGTATGTTAACAAAGAGGCCCACACTCAATTTTTTTCAGGGCACACACACAGTACAGACAGGTAGTGGATCATGAGGAGATATTCACAGATTTTGACCAAAAAGTGATTTTAACAACAAGCGTTCTCCAGAATCACTGACTGCACCTTTAAGGCATTCAGTAATCTTAGACCTAAGCCCCTGAGGCTCTGGCTGCCTGGCACGGCTCTCTGTGTATGTAATGCATTATAAGAGCTGAGTCCAGAGGAGCATGACTCCGCTTGTTATTGTTCAGATAAGTATCTTTGCCGACAAGCTCGTATGGAGGTCAACTGATGCAGAAATGTGCTTCATAGAGTGTAACAGAAACCCTTTAAATGGTGTATTGCTAGCTACGTGGGCTCCCTTTGTTAACACACCAGTTTACAGAGCCTAGGCTGTGTATTAACACTGGATTTTTTTGTTTCAGCAGACACGCGTTTGCGTTTCAGAAATATTTAAAAGTTCCTCGTAGAACCCTTAAGTTAGGTTATCTAGTCTCAAAGGGAAAACTTGAGGTTGAGTGTAGACATAAAAATTGAAGAGACCACTCCAAATCTTCAGTGTCTCTTGTTTACTCTTTAGAGGCATATGTTTGAGTAGAATGAACATTTTGGTTTATACTATAAACTATCGACAACATTTCTACCAAATTCACATTTAAAATATTAAATATTGTCATTAAAGAGCATTTTCAATAAGTTATGTAAGATGAAGATTGAAGAAAAATCCAGACTGGTCTCTTAATGTTTTCTGAGGCTGTATCTGGTTGACAATCAGAATCTAGTGTAATGGCTGACGGCAATCGCAGGAAATTCCTCATTATGGATTCTTTCAACAAGAGACCAAGAGGGAAGGAACCAAACATCCTGGAGAGAGTTGGAGCTCAGATGTTGTCCTATTTTTAAACTACTTTGGTCAAAGATCGAACCAAACAGGCATTTAACAGGTTCTATAAATGGTGGCATGTTGCTAGCTACATTGGGCCCCTCTTTGTTTACATGCAAGTTTACAGAGCCCAGGCTGTGTATATAAACAATTTTTTTCAGCGCGCACACACACACACACACACACACACACACACACACAACACACCGCGCGCGCACACACACACACACACACACACAACACACACACACGCACAACGCACACACAGTACAGATAGGTAGCGATCATGAGGAGATATTCACTGATTTTGACCAAAAAGTGATTCTGACAACAAGCGTTCTCCAGAATCACTGACTACACCTATAATTTCTGGATACTTCCTCCACACACTGAAGTCAGCTGCTGCACTTCAATCCCATTCTCTCTGTTGCACACACACACACACACACACACACACACACACACACACACACACACACACACACACACACACACACACACACACTACACACACACACACACACACACGACACACACACACACACACACACACAACACACACACACACACACACACAGACACACACACACACACACACACACACACACACAACACCGTACAGACAGGTAGCGGATCATGAGGAGATATTCACTGATTTTGACCAAAAAGTGATTTTGACAGCAAGCGTTCTCCAGAATCACTGACTGCACTATAATTTTCTGGATACTTCCTCCACACACTGAAGTCAGCTGCTAGCACTTCAATCCCATTCTCTCTGTTGCACACACCTACACACACACCAACACACACACACACACACACACACACACACACACACACACACACACACACACACACACACCACACACACACACACACACACACACACACACACACACACACACACACACACTACACACAAGCTCTGCCCACTAGGGACCATAATACAGCAGGTTAGTGCCAAACAACTAGAACAGTAACATGCTAAGTGGCCGCAGTGACACATGATTGAACACAGAAAGTTTTATGGCTGATTTACAGTGTTGACAGTGTGTGGTGGTGTGTGTGTGTGTGTGTTGTGTGTTGTGTGTGTGTTTTCGTACAGTGAGAATTCTTTAGTGATTGTAATTGGCAGCAGAGGTGGAGAGTGAAACCAAACAGCTGTGAGACATGTTGGACCACAGCGGCTTAAGAGTTGTAAGGGCGCACTCACACTTGGCCCAATTGACCCGTACCGTGCTTAAGCCTGATTGTCCCCCTCCCTCTCTGGCCAGGCCCGATCTATCTATCAGCCTGCACTAGAGTGTGTGTGTGTAGGGAGCAGGAACATACTAGACTTTTTTGGGACAACAACAGGGCTTGGGCACATTCCCATGGTCTAGTGTGAGTGCGCCCCTATGGTAAATGGTAAATGGACTTATATAGCGCTTTATCTCCGTTGTTCACAGACCCAGAGCACTTTACATTGTTTTGTACACATTCACCCAGTCACACACACATTCATACACCGATAGCAGCAGCTACCACGCAGGGTAGGCTAAGCACTAGGGTGCTAAGTTAACTAAGCTAACTATCGGGAGCAATTCGGGGTTCAGTGTCTTGCCCAGGGACACTTCGACATGTGGCGGGGAGACGGGGGATGGAACCTCCGACCCTGCACACCAGAGGCGAACTCCCTACCACTTCGTCACTGCCGCCCCAAAGCCCCTATAGTGTAATAGTGTAACAGAGTACAGGATGTCTTACCTGGAACAGTCAGCCTCCTGCTCACACTCACTTCAGCAGGACCAAGACCACAGTCCACTGCTCCTGGGAGACAGAGAGAAGAGATGAGTCAAGCAGGGTACCACTACCAACACTACTTTATTTTTTTTAAGATATTTTTTTTGGGCATTTCAAGCTTTATTTGATAGTACAGAGTTGAAATGGGAGACAGGAGACGAGAGAGAGAGAGAGAGAGAGAGAGAGAGAGAGAGAGAGAGAGAGAGAGAGAGAGAGAGAGAGAGAGAGAGAGAGAGAGAGAGAGAGAGAGAGAGAGAGAGAGAGAGGGATGACCTGCAGTAAAGGTCCACGGGTCGGACTTGAACCCGCGACCACTGCAACGAAGGCCGGAGCCAATATGGTACGCGCTCTATCCACTACACCACCGTGACGTATTAAGCCTCGTTCATATAATAAATTTTTTGTTTTATTTTTTTATCTGTGATTTTTGTTTACTTACGAACATTCCTCTTTCTTGATAATGAATGAGTTCTACCCTAAACCAGCTCCGGTGTGTTTTTCCGTTCATAAAGTGTTTACAGAACCGAGAGACAAACTTCCACCAAACAGAAGATAAACAGGAAATAAAACATTATCAGTGCGGTCAGTCATCTCTGTGTGTGTGTGTGTGTGTGTGTGTGTGTGTGTGTGTGTGTGTGTGTCTGTGTGGGTCTGTCTGTCTGCAGTGTGTGTGTGTGTGTGTGGTCGTCTGTTTACATTCATACCCTGAACAGACTCAACATTTGATATGTGGCGTTTACAGCAGTTGGAAAACCACCATCACACCTGTTCAGTTTCATGTCCAAATGGTCTTGGTTGTAAAATTATCTACAAGGAACTTCTTAATATTTCTGAAACAGTCTCATTTTTCCTCTGATGATCATAAATTACATGTAACAGTAAACGAGACCATCAGTGTAAAAGAATGCTATTTTTATATAGTTTTTATCAATGCCTTTGTCATGGTTACGCTCACCCAGGAACAACAGAGTTAGTTAAAGTATCTGAAGGGAGTGACCTGCATCATAAACCTAATCTGATCATCTGATTGTTGCTGCTGACTGTCCTGCTAATGACATTTTATTTAACCTTTATTTAACCAGGAAAAAACCTATTGAGATTAAAAATCTATTTTTCAAAGGTGACCTGGCCCAGACAGGCAGCAGCACAATGGACCACAGTTACAGACAAACACACAGGGACCAAACTAAAATAGCACTAAAAATAAAGCAAATCAATTCACACTGCAACAATTATTTAAAACACTGACATCTTAGAGAGTCTAGTTCAATTTCCTTAATTTTCGACTTAAAGGCGTTCAACGAAATGAATTCAACAAGTCCTAGGTCTTTCTGCAGCGTATTCCACACAGTGGGGGCAGAGCACACAAAAGCCTTTTTACCCTGTTCTGTCCGTACAATGGGGACAGAAAGCAACACCAAGTCCTGTGAACGTAAACAGTGTGGACCAGCACTTTTCCGCATGATAAGGGAGCATACATAGCTAGGTAGCACACCAAGTATCGCCTTGTAAATAAATATGCAGTAGTGACTGAGCCTACGAGTGGACAAAGCAGGCCATCCTACCCGAGAGTACAACTGGCAGTGGTGAGTCCGAGCCTTACAGTTTGTGATGAATCTCAGGGATGAATGGTACGCCGAGTCAATCATATTAAGACACTGAACAGAGCTATGCATATACAACAAATCACCACAGTCCAGAACAGATAAAAAAGTAGCAGCCACAAGTCGCTTTTTTACATTGAAAGAGAAACATCTTATTTGAAAATAAAAACCCAATTCAAGCCTCAGCTTTTTTGACCAAATAGAGCATCACACTGACAGAGATATAAACTCAGGCCAAACAAGGCTTCTGTCTCTGGTCTGTAAGTACACACACACATGCACACACACACACACACACACACCACACACACCACACACACACACAACACACACATGCTCATGCACGCACAAACACACTTGCATGCACATAATGCATTCCCTAGCCCCTTACCCTAACCCTAACCATCCAAACTAAATGCCTGACCCCAACCCTTACACTAACCCTAACATAAACCAATTCATACCTGAACCTTAAAACTTAGTGTTAACAGTTAATTAATGTAAGTGCTTTTTTCAAAAAGTGATTTTGACGACAAGCGTTATCCAGAATCACTGACTAGACCTTTCCATGTTTTAAACTGGGCCCTGATATTTGTCTACACACACACACACACACCACACACACACACACACACACACACACACACAAACACACACACAACACACACACACACACACACCACACACACACACACACACACACACACACACACACACACAAACACACACACACACACACACACACAAAACACACACACACACACACACACACAACCACACACAATGTCATTATTAAGTTTGGTATGCGCTGCCCGGAGCTGACTTGTCACATCAGTCTAGTCTGACCTGAGCAGTCTTGACCTTGTGATGATCCATTAGACAAGACTGTTTGTGTCTGAACGCATTCTGAGCAACCATTATCACACTCACATAACTCTAAACACAAACACCCTGTAAAGTCACCCGTTAAAGCTATAGTGCGTAACTTTTACATATAAATGAATGTCGGTTGCATTCAAGCCATCGCTAAAATGAGTTGACACAAAGTTGATTAAGCCTGTCAGCTCCACAAAAACTCTCTCTGTATTTCTCAGTATGGCAGCGTTTATACACAGCCTAGGCTCTGTAAACAGGGATGTTGCTAGCTACAGTTGGCTCGCTTTTGTTCACATACCCATTTACAGAGCCTAGGCTTTGTATCAACACCAGATTTTATTTCCAGGCCACACACACAGTACAGACAGGTAGCGGATCGTGAGGAGATTTTCACAGATTTTTCCGAAAAAAGTGATTTTTTGACAACAAACCATATTGAAAATCGCTGTTTTCATCGTTAAGATTTTCTGTTCTGACATTGTACAGGGACTCAACCAAAGTAATCCAATAACAGTTTGAAGGAAAGCTGCACCAGCTGACATATCCGAATGAGATGATGTGATATAAATAAAGCTTAATAAATAACGGTTGATGTGGTGAGATGAGGTGAAATGAACTCAGAATTGATTTAGTGCAGCACATGGAGACATATTTCTAGTCCCTGGAGAGTTATGAAGATAACTCCGTATCCTCATCTGTCTGCAGTGTGTGTGTGTGTGTGTGTGTGTGTGTGTGTGTGTGTGTGTGTGTGTGTGTGTGTGTGTGTGTGTGTGTGTGTGTGTGTGTGTGTGTGTGTGTGTGTGTGTGTGTGTGTGTGTGTGTGTGTGTGTGTGTGTGTGTGTGTGTGTGTGTGTGTGTGTGTGTGTGTGTGTGTGTGTGTGTGTGTGTGTGTGTGTGTGTGTGTGTGTGTGTGTGTGTGTGTGTGTGTGTGTGTGTGTGTGAACTCTGTAGTACTTTCTGCTAAAGATAAAGTTCAAAAAGTTGAATAGGAAACAGATGAGCGACAGATGAAAGGGGTGATGGTGGTGATGATTGAGTGGTGTGTGTGTGTGTGTGTGTGGTGTGTGTGTGTGTGTTATCTGTGTGTGTGTGCGAGAATGTGTCGATGTGTGATTATGTTTGTGTATGAGTGTGAGCTTTGGTTTTTGACTGCGTGAATGTGTGTTTCTCTGTTTGTGTGTGAATGTGACTGAGTGTGTGATTTCATATGAGTGTGTATCTGTGTGTATCTGTGTGTGTGTGTGTGTGTGTGTGTGTGTGTGTAAATTCTTGTACAGTAAACTCAGTCCCCTAGATCCCTGAAAGGCTGCAGTAGATCTTTCAGTTACATTAAGCAGAGCCATCTGAAGTATGGAAGCCCCCATCTGTGGCAAAAAACCTTGAGTAACGTTGTAATAACATCTTCAAGTCAGGATTTAAAGGAGATTTATATAATTTTTTTTTATTTATGTTTCTTTTTATTTATTTGTATGTTTTTTTTTCTTTTTTTTTCTTTTTATTATTTATTATTATTATTATTTTTTTCTTTGTTATTTTTTCTTTTTTCTTTAATTTTTTATTATTATTTTTTTATTTTCCTTTTTTGTTTTCTTTTTTATCGGGGTGATTTTAACAGGTTTGCAGCAGACACTAATGTAATAATGTTCAATAACATAGCAATGACATCATCCATAGCAATCAGGTAAAACCACGCCCTTTAGTATTCCTTAGTCCAGTGGTTTTCAAACTGTGGGGCGCGCCCCCCTTGGGGGGCGCGGGGTTATGGCAGGGGGGGCGCGGATGAATATGTGAAAAAAAAAAAATCTTAAAAAAAAAAAAAAAAAAAAAACATTTTTTTTTTTTTTTTAGTTTGTGTTTTTATATTAAGATCACGGCATAGCTGGACAAGAGTTCTTCTGCTTCGTTCCTCTTACTGCATTTAAATGCATTCATTATATTACAGAGAAATAGGTCTTGTTAAAGAAAAAGACCGCCAAGTCCAACCCAGAGGACCCTGCACAATTTTTTTAATTTTAAATTAATATTTTTATGGAAAATCCATGTGTCCTTCTTCAATAGCTTCTAATTCATCAGGCCCAGTGTCTCCAAATTATTTGTTCACACAAAATTCCTCATATTTAGCCTCTTAATTTTCCTCTCAAAATGCACCAGATTCATGCATTTCACTTTAAAAAGGTGAAAAAAAATCTCCCGGGGGGGCATACCCCCGGACCCCGCTAGGAGGGTCTGGTTCTCCACTGGCTACTATTTTCCTCCAGCAGGACATTGGAGGCACTAGCGAAAAAACACTGGATGTGTGAATGACATTTAACTAGTCAATAATTTGGGCAAGTCTGTCTGTCTATCGTTCTCACTCCGCTGCACACTCAGTCACTACTATCCATGCTTAAAGGAAGCAGGATTAAAACACTGGATTTAGATGTTAAAATGTATTAAAAAATTTGCTTAAAAATGCACAAAGATGTTTAGAATGTTTCAAAAATATGTTTAAATTTGTAAAATAATTAAAAGATATTTCAAAACACAGGGATTTAGAGAAAAAAATTGGGGGGGGGGGGCTCTGCTGAAATTTGTTCTCTGAGGGGGGGCTCACTCTCTCACACTTTGAAAACCCCTGCCTTAGTCTACATGAGCTAAAGCCTTCAGTGATGGCTCATGGATTTTATACCTTCTGCTGTACGTCCAGGTTTTTTTTATCTTAGCAGTAGAATCAACAACTGAAACATTTCTTGGGCTCTTCTTGAGGATTTTTCTGAGCTCCTGCACCAGTGTCAGGGGGGGACACCAGTTTGTAAACGCTGCCATACTGAGAAATACAGAGAGAGTTTTGAGGAGCTGAGAGGCTTAATCAACTTTGTGTTAACTCATTTGGCGATAGCTCGAATGTAACCAACAAAAAAGAAAAAGTTACGCACTATAGCTTTAACTTGAAAAAATGTATCATCTTTGAAAATGTCATTAAGAACTTCCATCACGGATGACATTAGAAATCCACACACTGCAGCATTTATCATTAAAACACACACGCACACGCACACACACACCACACACGCACACACACACACAAACACGCACGCACGCACGCACGCACGCACGCACGCACGCACGCACGCACGCACGCACACACACACACACACCACCACACACACACACACACACACACACACACACACAGACTCTCTCTCTCACACACGCACGACGCACGCACGCACGCACGCACACACACACACACATACACACACACACACAGTTACAAACAGCTCTGCGGCGTTCAAAAGACTTCCAATTGAAACAGCATGGCGGGAGATGGCTGCAGTCGCCATGTGTTTCACATTCAGACAGTTGGAGAGAATTCCACAGTTGCCTTAGGACGGTGGAGGCAGATTCGAAACAGAGACTTTTGCCGATCTCTCTCACACACACACACACAACACCACCACACACACACACACACACACACACCACACACACACACACACACACACACACACACACACACACACACACACACACACACACTCACACTCACACTCACACCACACACACACCACACCTCACTCACTCACTCACTCACTCACTTCACTCACTCACTCACTCACATCACCACTCACTCACACACTCACTCACTCACATCACTCACTCACTCACTGACTCACTCACTCACTCACTCACTCACTCACTCACTCACATCACTCACTCACTCACACACACACACACAACACACACACACACACACACACACCACACACTCACACTATCCCTCCCATTCTTAAAGGTGCACTGTGTAACTTTGGGTGTGTCAGAGAAGTGAACACTTTCTAAGGTATATTCCTATAAAGGTATCAGCTCAAACATGGCTTTGTGCATCTTTTTCAGGTGTAATATATGCATGAATTCACACAAAAAAAATTGCGTTTGTTGTTGTTGTTTCATTGCATCTTATAGTGAAATACCTATTCGTTATTACATTAAATCAACATTATTCAGCCATACACTGTAACTATTAGTCAGGCTGCTGTAGTTATTAACCAGCTCTCAATCAACCTCTCAGCTTAAATACATATTTAAACCATTTCAACATGACAAAGACTAAACCTCAACTATTCACCACACTGTACTAAGATACAATGCAGCTAACCCACAACTAAAGGACCATTCTGCTGGTTTTCCCATTTGCTACAACCATCTTCATTCAAGCCATCTGCAACATTCCCTTTTAATATGCTTATTTTGTTCTAGGATAACCATTTAAAAATTTAAGATTTCAACAAAACTGTGCAATAGAAAAAAAAAAACTTAAAACTTTCTCAAAACAAGAGGTGACATCATCTTTCGTTACGTTCCCAACAATCAAGAAAACATTTCCAGAAAAGGAGCAAGATCTTCATATTTGATTAACTTGAAGCAGCAACTGTTTGGCATTAAAAGTGACTCAAAAGTTTAATCTAGGGAGCGCCCTTAGCTCAGTTGGTAGGGCGTCCCCCCCCCCATGGGCTTCGGCCAGCAGCGGACCCGGGTTCGATTCCAGCCCGCGGTCGTTCTCTGCATGTCACTCCCCTCTCTGCCCCATTTCAACTCTGTCTCTACACTATCAATAAAGCATAAAAAATGCCCAAAAAATATCTTGAAAAAAAAAAAAAAATTAATCTATAATCAAAATAAATGCAAATAATGTTCGACTGAATTAGCTGTATACCTTTATGGTTAGACACTGCAGGTGAATAGCAGTGGAGCTTGAAAAATATATGTTTTTGTCATGGTGTCTCTCTATAAAACAAACTTTATAATGCAAATTTAAAGGTAACAAACACAAAACTACATGCATTTTTTCACTAATAGTTATAATTTTGTACCTTAACATGTTTTTTCATTCATACAGATGTACTATAAAAACTATTTCCCCTGCACTCTCTCTACTTAAAAACATACTCTACTCTGCAGATTTCAAAGGTAACGGACACAAAACTATTTCAAAGGTAACACACACAAACCTACATGCATTTTTACACAAATTGTTACAAATTCTTCACAGTAAAAAACGTTCCATTCAAACACAATAGTAAAAGTTTCACTGGTACAGATGTGCTATAAAAACAATATTTTCCCCTGCACTCTGTCTCTACTTAAAAAACATACTCTACTGTACTCTGCAGATTAAAAAGGTAACTACAGCATTTCATTGCTTAAATGATTCATATTCTACAAGTAAAAAAATCCATTCAAACACAAAGTAAAAGTTTCACTATGTACAGATGTGCTAAAAACACTTCCCCTGCACTCTCTCTACTTAAAACATACTCTACTGTACTCTGCAGATTAAAAAGGTAACGACAGAACACTACATGCATTTCACTTGCTTTTATAATGATTCATAATTCTACAAGTTAAAAAAAAAAATCCATTCAAACAGTAAAAGTAAAAGTGTGACTTACAGATGTGCTGTCCTGCGCCCAAGAGGTATGAATGCTGCTCGCACCAGTCCAGCCATGTAGGGAGGTGCTAGGCATGTTTCAGGAGGAACCCCCTCCCACACACACACACACCACACACACACACACCACACACACACACACACACACACACAAAACACCACACACACACACTCAGATAAATACACCACACACACACACACAGAGGCAGGTAGAGAAATACACGCACACAACACACACACACACACACAGGCAGGCAGGCATGCGCACACACACACACACACAAACACACACGGCAGGCAGAGAAATACACACACACACACACACACAACACACACACACACACACACACACACAACACAAGCAGAGGAAAACACACACACAGAGGGACGCAGGCACACACCTCAGAGGACACACACACTACTAAAACTCAGAGAAACACTCGCACATACACATGGAGATAGACTCGCACACACACACACACACACACACACACACACACACACCACAACAACACACACACAAACACACACACACACACACACACACAGACACAGAGACAACGCAAGTCAGAGAACACACACACACACACACACTCACGCACAGACAACACGCACATACACATATAACTCACAACACACACACAAAACACACACACACACACACCACCACACCACACACACACACACAACACACACACACACAACACACACACACACACCACAAACACAGAGGAACACACACACTAGCACCACAACAAAACACATCATCTCAGAACACACACGAACACCACACACAAACAACACACACACACACACACACACACACACACACACACACAACCACACAACACACACACACACAAGCTGGCCACTCCTCCCACTGATGTGCTGGAGCTGGAAGAAAGAAATGCTTTGCTCATGTATCAGTTCCAGAGAACTTCAGCTCTGAGTTACTTGAAATGACGTCATGAAATCTGATATTTAAGAGTGAGACAGACAGACAGACAGACACGCAGACACGCAGACAGACAGACAGACAGACAGACAGACAGACACACAGACAGACAGGCAGACACAGACAGACAAAAGGTAAGACACTGCAGGCTAATACATTGGCTGTGTTTAAAAAGCCATATACTAAAAGCCCTACTAATGTCCTACTCATACTAAAGTCCTACTAATGTCCTCCGTCATACTAAAAGCCCTATTAACGTCCTACTCATACTAAAGTCCTACTAACGTCCTACTCATACTAAAAGTCCTACTAACGTCCTACTCATACTAAAAGCCCTACTAATGTCCTACTCATACTAAAGTCCTACTAACGTCCTACTCATACTAAAAGCCCTACTAACGTCCTACTCATACTAAAGCCCTACTAACGTCCTCCCTCATACTAAAAGCCCTACTAACGTCCTACTCATACTAAAGCCCTACTAACGTCCTACTCATACTAAAGCCCTACTAACGTCCTCCCTCCTACGTACTCAACATGTACTTAACCATCCATTGTGTATGCGAGGTTCATCGGACCGTTTACACTGAAGTATACAGAAGAAATAAAGAATAAAAAAAAAAAAAAACTTTTGTGTCGTTTCAAAAGACCCAATGCATTGTCGGGCGGTTGAGTAGGAAAAGTAACCTATCGACCCATACAGAAATCTTCCTGGAGTAAGTACTAATCTTGGCATTTCTCGCCTACACAAACTTGCATACGCAACCACAACATACTCAAAATTGACGTCAAAATTAGTATGAGTAGGACGTTATAGGGCTTTAATCAGTGCATCTAAATGTATCAGCTGATTGTTTGCTTGCTATGGAAGTCCCCTGCTCTATAAAGTGTGTGGTGAAGTCAGTCGAGGTAATGTGTTCACTATTTGGTCCACATGAGCCTGGCATTTTGAGCGCTCCGTTCCCTTTGGTAAGAGCCTCACCCTTTTCCTCAGGGCCCCACACAGGAAGCTCGGCTAATCGCATCCGACTGGTATTGTGTCTCTGAGGTTTAAGATAATATCCCAGACTACATTAAAGGTGCAGTCAGTGATTCTGGAGAACGCTTGTTGTGAAAATCACTTTTTTTTGTCAAAATCAGTGAATATCTCCAAACGATCCTCTGCCTGTCTGTACTGCGTGTGTGTGCAGAGAAAGAAAAATCCAGTGTTTATACACAGTCCATAGGCTCTGTAAACTGGGTATGTTGGGTCTCTTTGTTTACATACTGTTTGTTTTACATACCTGGTTTTTACAGAGCCTAGGCTGTGGATTAACACTAGATTTATTTCAACGAACAAACAAAGTACGGACCAGGTAATAATGCTGTTACGAGAATATTCAATTGCTTTTATTCTTGTAAAATTACAACGTTAATGTCAAGATTTTATTAATTTATTTTTCCTCAACGTGTCCTTTAATACACTGTTGTACTTTACTGTTTTGTTGAAGGCACATGTTTTACTTTTTCAACCTCCTCATAAAGAACACAATGACCTCATATGGAACCCTGAAATGCTTGACCCTGATTGGTCTAATCAGCAACATTATATTTAACTGGAAACACCTGTGAGGCCGTTTGGTCCATAGAATCCATGAGGCAGAAATGTAGTGTGTGTGTGTGTGTGTGTGTGTGTGTGTGTGTGTGTGTGTGTGTGTGTGTGTGTGTGTTGTGTGTTTGTGTGTTTGTGTGTGTGTGTGTGTGTGTGTGTGCACCACTATTTTTCTGAGGACCAATTTCAGTTTTAGACCTTAGGAGCGAGGACATTTTTAGAAAGTGAGGAAATTTTGTCCGGTTCTCACTTTGGGACATGCCTTTAAAGGAGCTGTTTGAGGGTTAACACTAGGTTTTAAGGACAGGCCTTTAAAGGGCTGTTTGAGGGTTAACACTAGGTTTTAAGGACAGGCCTTTAAAGGGCTGTTTGAGGGTTAACACTAGGTTTTAAGGTTCAGGTATGAATTAGGTTTATGTTAGTGTTAGTGTAAGGGTTGGGGTTATGCATTTAGTTTTGATAGTTAGGGTTAGTGTAAGGGGCTAGGGAATGCATTATGTCAATGAATGTCCTCACAAGCATAGCAGTTCCACCATTGTGTGTGTGTGTGTGTGTGTGTGTGTGTGTGCTTTTTTTGGCCATTAAGAAAAGACATATCATCGATTTCTAGAGATTCTTTTGTAGGGAGATATTTAGTTTTGGCGACTGAGTGAGAGAGGGGGGGAATGGACCAGAGAAATTCTGAGGAAAACGATAAAAAACAAAAAGCGCCTGGAACATGTGCTGTGATGTAACAACGGTGTGTGTGGCGGTCAAGTCCTCAAAGAATCTAATTATACTGAAAGAATGAAAAGTCTTGTGTGTGTGTGTGTGTGTCTCTCTCTGTGTATGTGTCTGTATGTGTGTGTGTGTTTGTGTGTGTCTGTGTCTGTCTCTCTCTGTGTATGTGTCTGTATGTGTGTGTGTGTGTGTGTGTGTGTGTTGTGTGTGTGTGTTTGTTGAAAGGATTTTTACTTGTGAACAGTGTCTTTCAACATGTTAAATCAGCCGTTGTTTGACGATTTGTTTCGGCTAATTAGTTTACATTTTTGTTAAGAATGATTATGGAAAGTTTAGTTGATGTACAGTAAGCGCTTTAGAAGTTGAGATCTTTGGTTCAGAGTATTGAATGATCTAATGTTGAGATCATGGGAGGTAAATATGGCTGTATAGGAGAAACTATACAGACGCAAACAGGCAAGGTTTAGTCAAATAAACACCTAGTTAAATTATCTAGGAGGGACTTTAAAATATTTCTGAATATGTCTCATTTTTCCTCTGATGATCATAAATTACATGTAACAGCAAATGAGACCATCAGTGCAAAATTATCGATTTTTATATAGTTTTTCTTAATGCCTTTGTCATGGGTTACGCTCACCCAGGAACAACAGCGGTGTGGTAAAAACACTACCACTTTTGTCCAAAGGGGGGCGCTAGAATTAACACAAAGGAAAGTTCCTCATAGCCAATTAAAAAAAAAGGGCAATCTTGCTATGAGATCATTGCTTCTGTTACAGTAATAACATTCACACAATCTTCCATGTAACTCGGTGGGAGGATAAATTCCAACTAGTCAAATTATCAAGACACACACACACACCACACACACACAACACACACACAGCTTCCAATTTTATGCCTTAAAGGCTGTATGAGGATTAACACTAGTTTAAGGTCAGGTATAATTAAGGTTTTGATTAGTTTAGTGTAAGGGTTGGGGTTATGCATTTAGTTTTGAGGTTAGCATTAGGTTAAGGGTAGGGAATGCAATTATGTCAATGAATGGCTCACAGTTAGCGTACAAACAGTGGTGTGGGTGTAGTGTGTGTAGTGTTTTGTGGTGTGTGTAGGTGGTGTGTGTGTGTTTTCTGTGTGTGTGTGTAGATGTGTGTTGTGTGTGTGTGTGTGTGTGTGTGTTTATTTTACTAACAGTTATATCCAAAACCCATCTCATCCTCACAGGACTTTCCATTAGTTTTATGCCAATAAAGTAGCAGAAGTACTGAAAATACAAACATCCAAAATAACAATTTACTACAAAACTCTCTCTGTATTTCTCAGTGTGGCAGCGTTTACAAACTGGTGTCCCCCCCCTCCCTCCCCTGACACTGGTGCAGGAGCTCAGAAAAATCCCCAAGAAGAGCCCAAGAAATGTTTCAGTTGTGACTGTAAACAGCTGTGGTTTGTAATAACTTTCTCAGTCCATTATCTAGACCTCAGCTTTTCTCTTAATTTGTTTTACACCGTGGGCAGTTCACCACAGACGGGAGGAAAGGCCAAAAAGTTAAAATGGAGTCACTAATATCTTTGTTTTGTCTGGTCTGGTCTGTCCAACCAATTAATGTTAAAGTAGCTACGAGGAACTTTAAAATATTCCTGAAACAGTCTAATTCTTCCTCTGATGATCATAAATTACATGTACCAGCAAACGAGACCATCAGTGTAAAAGCATGCTATTTTTGAATAGTTTTTCTTAAAGGTGCAGTGTGTAATATGACATCATCAAGTAAGTTCTAGAAAGTTCTAGAATGCAACGCTCCCTGGGTAACCCCAACCCTTTCGAATAATAACAGAAGCTACAGTGGCCTTCAAGGACAGAACAATTCTAAATTTTAAACAATGCACCTGATGACATTCCAACTATGACACTTCCAAAATGGCGGTGACAAGGCCTTGGTCCAAAGTATGGAGAAATATGGACATATATGAGACCCTTTCTGAGGAAAAAAATGATAATTCAAAAAAAAAAAATCAGCTGTTATGCACTAAATTAAACGTACTTATGGATATTATAGTTACTTTCTACAAAATCTGCTAGGAAATAAAACCCAAAATTCCACACACTGCAGGTTTAATGCCTTTGTCATGGGTATACGCTCACCCAGGAACAACAGCTGGCGGAGTAAAAACACTACCGCTTTTGTCCAAAGGGGGCGCAAGAACGAACAGAAATCGAAAGGGTGTTCGACACCAGTTTGTAAACTGCTGCCATACTGAGAAATACAGAGAGAGTTTTGTGGAGCTGATAGGCTTAATCAACTTTATGTCAACTCATTTGGGCGATGGCTTGAATGTAATCCAACATTCACACATACAAAAAAGTTACGCATTATAGCTTTAACAGCCCTATAAGGATCCAAAAAGAATTTTAGCTCTAGTAACAAATGAAAGGTTAAAACTCACCCTAGATAAGGTTCAGTGGTTTGGGTTAAAGCCAGCAAACAACTCTATACAGTTCACTGGCTGGCGGCCAAGACTCCAGGGTTAAAGTGAGTGTGACTTCATGTGAACATAATACTCTGACACAGTTTAAACAACTACACATGTACAATAAAACCTAATCATCTCATTTTCAGTATTAGGCTGAAAATCAACTGTAATAATTTCCATATGGTGAGATTCCTGAGTGTTTCCTAGCCTCTGTAAACCAGGTGTACAATAATACAAAAAAAGTCTAATATAGAATAACAAAGTTGGGTGTTTCAATAAGCTTAAGTACAAAAATAAATAATAATATTTCACACACACACTCACTCTCTCTCTCATACACACACACTCACTCTCTCTCATTCACACACACACGCAACACCATCACGCTACACGACGCCTACACCTAACACACATTCTTTAATATAAATATATGATGTCAAAGTTGGCATTTAATCAAACTTAAATGACAATATCCAATATCATTTGGATTCATAAATATGCCTATAACTCTTTTCAGATGCTTTACTATCATGAAACTAACTCCCCAGATAGAATAAACATGCAGAGACAGACAGACAGACAGACAGAAGACTAACAACCTTTCAAAGACAACATACATACAGACATTCAACAACAGGAGATTAAACCTTTTCAGCCATTTTCTCCCTGAGCACCCAAAGGCCCAGAGCTAGAGAAGTGGACTGACTGACTGGCCGGCTGTGTGTGTGTGTGTGTGTGTGGTGTGTGTTGTGTGTGTGTGTGTGTGTGTGTGTGTGTGTGTGTGTGTGTGTGTGTGTGTGTGTGTGTGTGTGTGTGTGTGTGTGGTGTGTGTGTGTGTGTGTGTGTGTATGTACAGCAGGAAACACTCAGACACTTTGATATGCGTCTACAGAGCGCCTCATCCGTGCAGCTGTGCCGGGCCCATCTGGATGTTTGTTCTCACTTCTTTAAATTGACTTCTCTACATATACAAGACCAGAGTTCACTTGAGCTCACAGCTTACACAAACTAACCAGGGTATCTATCACTGTCTGTCTGTCTGTCCGTCCGTCCGTCCGTCCGTCCGTCCGTCCGTCCGTCGTCTATCTATCTATCTATCTATCTATCTATCTATCTATCTATCTATCTATCTATCTATCTATCTATCTATCTGTCTGTCTGTCTGTCTGTCTGTCTGTCTGTCTGTCTGTCTGTCTGTCTGTCTGTCTGTCTGTCTGTCTGTCTGCCTGCCTGCCTGCCTGCCTGCCTGCCTGCCTGCCTGCCTGCCTGCCTGCCTGCCTGCCTGCCTGCCTGCCTGCCTGCCTGCCTGCCTGCCTGCCTGCCTGCCTGCCTGCCTGCCTGCCTGCCTGCCTGCCTGCCTGCCTGCCTGCCTGCCTGCCTGCCTGCCTGCCTGCCTGCCCGCCTGCCTGCCTGCCTGCCTGCCTGCTCTGCCTACCTACCTACCTACCTACACCTGAGTTCACTTTACCTCACTGCACACGTAAACCAACCAGGGTTAATTTAAAGGTGGAGTCAGTGATTCTGGAGAACGCTTGTTGTCAAAATCAGTGAATATCTCCTCATGATCCGCTACCTGTCTGTACTGTGTCCGCGGTGAAAAAATATCTGGTTTTATACACAGCCTAGGCTCTGTAAACCGGTATGTAAACAAAGGGAGGCCCACCGTAGCTAGCAACATGCCAGTTTACAGAGCCTAGGCTGTGTATTAACACTGGATTATTTTTCAGGCTCACATGAGGATTGTGAGGAGATATTCACTGTTTTTGAAAAAAAGTGATTCTCGGAAACACTGACTCCACCTTTTAACTTGGAAGTATAACGCTTAGTCCAACCAAAACATGGCCTAACTGGACCAGGGCCACTATTCTGCAGCTGGTGTGTGTGGTGTGTGTGTGTGTGTGTGTGTGTGTGTGTGTGTGTGTGTGTTGTGTGTGTGTGTGTGTGTGTGTGTGTGTGTGTGTGTGTGTGTGTGTGTGTGTTCAGCTCTTGAATGCTTTCCATGGTTCTGTCACTATGATCTGTGGTCGTAGAACACTAAGCTTCTCAGATAAGAACTACACTCATAAACGTTACGACTTGACCTGTGTGTGTGTGTGTGTGTGTGTGTGTGTGTGTGTGTGTGTTGTGTGTGTGTGTGTGGTGTGTGTGTGTGTGTGTGTGTGTGTGTGTGTGTGTGGTGTGTGTGTGTGTGTGTGTGTGTGTGTGTGTGTGTCTGTGTGTGTGTGTGTGTGTGTGTACTCATAAAGATTACGACCTGACCAATGTCTTATGAGGGATTCTCTAATACTCTGTGAAATTTAGAGGTTCCTTTTTACTCAATAAATCAAACATTATTTATCTAACACTTTTTTCATAGCACTCTCTCATCCACAGATAAAGAAACAAACTGCTTTCATAGATGATACAAAAACACTTAAAGGTGGAGTCAGTGATTCTGGAGAAAACTTTTTGTCAAAATCAGTGAATATCTCCTCATGATCCGCTACCTGTCTGTACTGTGTGTGCTCTAAATAAAAATCCAGTGTTAATACACAGCCTAGGCTCTGTAAACTGGCATGAAAATGAAGGGTGTGTTGGGCGCCAAATGGGCGCCCTGTAGCTAGCAACATGCCTGTTTATAGAGCCTAGGCTGTGTATTAACACTGGATTTTTTTTTGCGTGCACACAGTAGGCTACCTATGTATGGGTAGTGGATCGTGAGGAGATATTCACTGATTTTGACAAAGTGATTTGGATGGATGGATGGATTGATAGATAGATAGATAGATAGATAGATAGATAGATAGATAGATAGATAGATAGATAGACAGACAGACAGATAAAGTATGCCATTTCGAATGCAGGGATTTAATGAAAGTGTCCTACCTCTATACCACTTGGTTTGCAGGTGAACCATCTCAGAGCGGTCTTTGGACTAGTGGCCACAGTGGGTATTGCAGATCATTGCTTGAGCAGCCAGCAAACTTTCCTTCACTTCTCTCTCCAACACACTCCTAAAAAACTGCATAAAAAAAAGCCGTAAACCAATTAAAAAACACACAATTTGGTGTTATATCAATTCATTCATAAAAATATTTTGTATTGAGTGAAATGAACAAGAAGAACTCACTACGTTGCTTCAGTATATAAGTTGCATTCACGTGTCCCGGGGAAAGTGTTGATTAAGGATATTTTTGGGGCGATTTTCACTGGATTGAGGTGACCACCATCTTGTAAAATGGCGTCCAGTTTCCTTAATGCTTCCATGGTGTAAATGGAGTAGAGTTCAGTAGTTGTAGACCATCCATAAAATATTATATGGTGGTTTAAGAAGCTCAATTTTAAGCACAAGGCACGTTAAAATAAAGCCTGAACTAATTGGAATTATTCATGATTTTTTCAAAATACCGTTCTCCTAAATGAAGGCTAAGAATCATGCATAAGTAATAATTTACTATTTGTACTCATTTTAAAGGGTTCCTAAAATCTACAGCTGGAAAATGCAACATATTTCTTTGAGTATGGGAATAGTACAGGCTGATATTAGTATTTTTTAATGCAAGTAATGTTATCACAAAAAAAAACATGCAATCACACCTGGTTGAGTTGGAGCACATTTTTTAAACTAATAGTAACTTCAAAAAATATCAATGTTCATCAACTTTGTTATTCAATTGCTTATGTAGGATAGGAAAAAATAAGCCTTGAGGTTCAGCCCATTCCTTTTTTAGAAATGGTGTGAATTTTAATTGTGTGAAATTCATTGATGCAAAGATTTAGCCTGTATAATTTTTGCATATTCACACAAATTGTTAAGTTTGTTCCTTATAATGTAAACCAAAATAACATTTAATTCTATTTAAAACCATATTCTGTAAAGTAAGTTAATAGGTAAGTTACTCATTTTATCTGCTGCAGTCTGCTGTGTTCAGCTTTAAAAGTTTCTAATAAAATGTTTTGGCACCACCTTGTGTAACAAATACCTCATGGCACTGACCAGTGACTTCAGCGAGACAGTAATTCAAGTCTGCTTTATACAGTTTACAGGTGAATCTCAAAACATTAGAATATCATGGAAAAGACAAATAGATGGATAGATAGATAGATAGATGTGACAGATAGAGCAAGAAAGTTGATGAATAGATGGATGGAGACAGACAATCTATATTGAAAAACGATGCTTGAAGTTTTTAATTTGATCTGAAATATTCATTTTAATCAGAAACCAGTAAACTAGTACATAATGAAACGATGGGGTTGCTGCAGCAGAATGTATCTACTGTAAATCCAGGTGAATTTCAAATAATGTTTGTCCAACAACTCCTTCTTTCTAAAATAGCACCTGATCTCATCGAAATCTAAAAAACATCCACAAAGAAGGATTTATTCCCTCACCATCATTGAAACTGGAAAGTCTAAACATACATGTCCAAGGTACAACAATCCATTCGTAGTAATTAAAAAATCTTCGATCTCCGATATGGCTTTCAATCCTTTTCTTAGATCTTCTTGCTGTGTCTTTAACATTTCTTGAATCACGTTCAGTTTTAAAGTTGCTCTGAGGAACTTTCAGTGTGTTTATAATTCTAGCGCCCCCTTTGGACAAAAGCTGTAGTGTTTTTACCACGGCAGCTGTTGTTCCTGGGTGAGCGTGTACCCATGACAAAGACATTATGAAAACTATTTAAAAACAGCATTCTTTGCACTGATGGTCTCGCTTGATGTTACATGTAATTCAACTCTTCTCAGAAACATTTTAAAAGTTTCTCGTAGCACCTTTAAAAGCATTTTTTTCTTCATCCAAACATGGAGACGTCCGGGGACATATTTCTTCTGTTCCTTATATTTGACACACAGGTTTTCACACGCGTCTTGCGAATGGAAGCGGTTCTTGTTGCCTCCACAGCCACTGTACCAGAATCGAGAACATTCGCTTTTATGGCTGTCGAAGAACCACATGATTGTGTAGTTCTGACAACCGCCTGGCTCCTGCCTTAAGAAACAGGGCTCTGTAGAGAGACAGGGGGGAAAATAAATGCATTTTCGGTTATGTTTTTAAGAAGAAAATGTCTCATAAATCAGACATTCAACAACATATGAACAAATCCTTCTGTGATAACCTTCAGAATAGTGCTGAGAATGATTATGGAAAGTTTAGTTGATGTAAGTGCTTTAGAAGTTGAGACTTTGGTTCAGAATACTGGGACCAGAAGCATACAACATTTCACTTTTTTGATTTTTTTTTTGCAAATAGATGACTCGACATAATATATATGTATATATATATAGGGGAGGACGGGGAAATGTGAGGCATCGGGTAATGTGAGACACCCCCTGTATCTAGGACACGGAACACATTGTTGGTCATGTGAGAAAAAAGAGCAGAGGGACCTCATGGTGATGTTGTAAGCATGTTTTTTTCCACAAAAATGTGTTTTTTTGCATGTAAAAGTAAATATATATTATCATATTGGCTTATTGAGATTATTATTATTTCCGCAAACGCGATAGTGATTATTTAATTAAAAAAAGGTTAATTCAATATTCCGAGCGGGGGACTTCATTTAGTTATTTGACCATCTTTATTTGCTGATCTCGTCCCCCAATAACTATATAACTCCTAACCCTGTATTTGACGGTAAAGTGTTAAGGTTGCGCGGCTGTCAGCCTGGTTCTCCCGCCGAGCTTCAAGGAAAAAGTGTCCGAAATAAGTGCCTGCACAGGCGGACACAGGTGCGACTAATGCCGCTCCTCCTGCGTCGTGCTTGGTGCATGCGAGAGTGTGACAGTGTTTACGTCATTTCGCTTGAGCCAACCCCTTAAGACTAACGATAATATCAAACATGTTTGATAATGTCGGAACGTCAAGACGGGAAGAAGACTGGCTGAAATCGGGTCGGAAGACCACCTTACACCAAACGACTGGGATAACGGGTGCGCGCCACAACTCAAGCACGACTTCTGTTCAGTCCGACATTGGAAGATTGTCTGCAACTGTCAAATCACGTGAAAAGTTGTGTAGTGTAAGCCCAGCATAAATCGATTGTTGTGCCTAATCAAATTGAGTCAGGTAGAAAAACTTCTATCACACATGTTGATGAACTACCAACATATGAAACCATGTGATGATGATAACTGAAGATTAGCCTGTATTGCTGAGAGAGGTAGTTTTTTTTCTCAAATTGTGGCAGTGGGGTAAAGTGAGACAAATGCTGTGGGGTAAAGTGAGACAGTGTCTGTGCCCTCTTTTAATGAATCCATTATATTTGAGGTAGCAAGGAGACTAGTTTGAAAAGACAAAAGACAATGTGGGCTGGAGGTGGGGGTTGATGGTTGAAGGGGTGTCAGCAAGGGCATGGTTTGGCACCTATGTAGGTGGGGGACAGGAGAGTGACCTTTAACATCAATAGACTCTAAGTAATATGTCTTTATTCAATGAATGATCCCAATAAAACAAATGCAGAAAAAAAGACTCAAAAGATAAAGAAAAAGACAGCTGGGTCTAGTCCTGTGTTCTGAGTCCCAGGCTGTTCTAGCTGGTTCTGATTGTCCTTTGCTCTGACCCCCAGATACTAGCTGGCTCTAAGGGTCCTGTGTTCTGACCCCCAGACTGTGTTTTAATCTAACTGGTTCTATCTGTCATTTGAATGTTAATAATTTAATATGAATTATATGTTGTATTTGACAAGAGTTACTTTCAAGTGCTTAGAAAATGTTTTGCTTAATTGACCAAACCCCATGATTATGTTACTAAAGACATAAGTGTTGTAATATTTGGTTTTCAAGCTAGCTGTTAGGATTCTAACTGTTACAATTTGTGTTGTTATGGTAGTTTCAGAGTGGAAAAAGTAAGTGTATCAGTTTACCCCCCTGATTTTTCTGGTCTGTCTCAGTTTACCCCGCAGATGGGGTAAAGTGAGACACAGACTCTATGGAGGGGGTAGGGTGGGCTCTAACCACTACACCACGAGCGCATCGAAAACATATACATATTTATATTTTTTGAAGTTGAGTTTTTACCTTTGGAGAGAAAGCTGGTGACGGGCGGCTCCAGCACCATGTTAACATCTGAGGGAGAAGACACATCAACACACACAGAATAAAGTGTCTGTCTGTCTGTCTGTCTGTCTGTCTGTCTGTCTGTCTGTATGTCTGTCTGTCTCTGTGTGTTGGTCTGTTCTTTTCATCTTTAATTTTTCACATATTTTGACAACAAATTATTTTATGTGTGTCTGACTATTTGTGCGAGCCTGCATGTAGTAAGTGGTGTGTGTGTATGTGTGTGTGTCCGTGTCTGTCTGTCTGTCTGCCTGTCAGTCTGTGTGTGTGTGTGTGTGTGTGTGTGTGTGTGTGTGTGTGTGTGTGTGTGTGTGTTTGTGTGTGTTAGTGTGTATGTATGTGTGTGTGTGTCTCTCTCTCTGCGTACCGTAAATTAGTGTGTGTATGTGTGTGTGTGTGTGTGTGTGTGTCTGTCTGTCTGTCTGTCTGTCTGTCTGTGTGTGTGTGTCTGTACGTCTGTCTGTCTGTCTGTCTGTCTGTCTGTCTGTCTGTGTGTGTGTGTCTGTATGTCTGTCTGTCTCTCTGTCTCACCGTTCTCCCGGTGACTCATAGCCTCCATGAGGTTCAGTCCGGTGGTGTGAATGTCTCCAGCCAGCTGAGCCTGGTACTTCACTTCAGCTTCCTCCACAAACTCCTCATCCGACATGGCCGACCCCTGGCTGCACACAAAAGTTTTTTTTTTTTTGTGATCAAATTTTTTCATTTAAAAAATACAGATTAACAGACAAAAGTACGACACATTTTTTAAATAATAATAGTATGCCCCCCCGGGAGATTTTTTTTTACCTTTTTAAAGTGAAATGCATGAATCTGGTGCACTTTGAGAGGAAAATTAAGAGGCTCCCAGATGAACTGATTCAATTATTAAGCTATTAACTATCTACCAAAACATTGTATTCCTTTTATTGTATGATAATTTACATTTAAATAATATGATGTTGATATCAAACGCACAAACTAAAAAAAAAACGACCACCCTGGCCACTGGCTACCGTCGGCCCTGTATACAGCTCTGGAAAAAAATGAAGAGACCACTCCAAATCTTCAGTGTCTCTTGTTTTACTATTTATAGGAATTAGGGCTGGGCGATATGACCAAAATCTCATATCCCGATATAGGAATTTAATTTCCCGATAACGATACATATGACGATATAACATATTTTCTGTTAATTCAATTAATAAATAAATATAAAAATGTCATATAAATAATAAAATTCTCAACAAATAAAGTATTTACCCATATTGATTATTTTCTGCTTTAATTCAAACGCAAATTTAAGCATTCAACAAAATAGAAAATGCAAATGTGACATTTGAGTAGTTTTGTGCCGTGTGGGGTTTCAGGGCACAGAATTGACTGAATTGGTGGATTCCTCCTTAGCTTAACTCATTAGCCTAATGGAGCTATCCTCTTTAGCTGAGGCTGCGGTGGCTTGTAAATTCACCACGCGGTGAGGGTGAGCGCCCCGGGGAGCGCAGGAGCTTCTCACCGCTGACAGAGCAGCCGAGCCGCGCATTACTGCAAGCCGGGAAGCGCGCGACAGCCCGCGGGGATAACAGCTCGCTAGCTCGGCTGCTATCCCCCCGCGAGCCGGTCGAGCGCTGCCCGGGTAACGCCGGCTCGACTGCTCTGTCAGCGGGGATATGTGATCCTCTCCCCATGGTGCAAACACCGACAGGTCTGTTACCGATGGGTTTCAGTGTCCGAAATTAACTTTGATTATCACACAAGCGAGAAAAGCCTGGTGCAGTCAGCTGGAAATAGTGTGATGGAAGCGCAGCAGGGCCAGGAACTAGGAAGCGCCAAGTGTTTCTGCTTCAAAATAAAAGTCAAAGTTAACTTTAATTCCTCACATTTCACCAGTTAAAGGCTTTTAATGTGAAGTTACGCAGTAGGAAATCTTCGGTTTGAATTAACAGTAACTTAACTGCGAGCTACATGTATAGTTTGTGTCCTAAAGAGTGGGATTTGCAACATAACGAAATAAACGATATTGCATAAAATGAAACGATAGACGTTTTTGTTTCGTCAGACGATATATATCGCCATATCGCACAGCCCTAATAGGAATATGTTTGAGTAGAATGAACATTTTGGTTTTATTGTACAGTATAAACTACTGACAACATTTCTACCAAATTCTAATAAATTTTTTGTCATAAAGACCATTTTCAATAAGTTATGTAGAGATAAAGATTAAAGAAAAATCCAGACTGGACTTTTAATTTTTTCCGAAGCTGTATAATTTAGACTGCTCCGAAATGTTACATAGTGGACTTTTACATGTGTGTGTCTTGAGTGTGGTATAGGAAGTGTGAGTTACCCGTATGTGTAGAATGGTGGTGCTTCTACTTCCCACCCCTGCTTCCCTGTCTCTCCTCCCTGTGGCCCAGCTGGGCGGGAGGTCGGTCCGGGGGGGGCGATGGGGCCGATAGGAGCCACTGGACTGAGGTCTACCAGTGTGTCACAGGACGGTCTCATTGAGGGAGGGGGGTAAGGGTTCCTGTTCCCTAGAAAATAAGAAAAAGGACAGTTTTAACAGGGCTCTGACAGGGGTAGAGTAGTGTGTGTATTAGGGCTGTGTCAAAAAATCGATATGGCGATATATCGCGATACTTAGTTTCGCAATATCAGTATCGATTTTTATAACTCAAAATCGTTTTTTTTTTAATTAATTTTTTTATGATTATTTTTTTTATTTTTTGCTTTTCAAAGCTTTATTGACAGTGCAGAGAGACAGATATGAAAGGGGCAGAGAGGGAATTAAATGCAGAGAACAACCACGGGTCGGATTCAAACCCATGTCTGCTCTGAGGCCTGAGCCTCTAGGATACTGACTATTGAAGTTAGATCAATTTTGTTTATACGAATACTTAAGATTCACTGTGTCACAAAAGCACACTGTTGTGTTTTCATTTTCAGTGTATCCTGTACAGTTAGTACAAGAGTGAATTGCATTTGTTATTTTGATGTTATGGAATAAAAATAGTAAAGGAAGCCGTGAATAATATAGTTTTGACTTCATTTGTCTGTGCAATTATCAATAAAATGTGCTGTTATGTTTGACAAGGCAACTTGTATATGGAATATCGCAATATATTGTGATATTTCAAGATATGCAATATATCGTGATATATTGTATCGTGACCAGTGTATCGTGATACGTATCGTATCGTGAAGTCCTTGACGATACCCAGCCCTTGTGTGTATGTGTGTGTTTGTGTGTCTGTCTGTCTGTCTGTCTGTGTGTGTTCTTACCTTTGAGACTGTTGAGGAAGACTCTAAAGAAGCGTTTTGCGTAGGCTTGCTCCTGAGCTGTCATCCCGTTGAAGTGGATCAGATGTTGCTGTGTAGGTGAACTGGCCAGACCCTGCACCTGTGTGTAGGGATGGGAAAAAGTTAAAGGTACAGTGTGTAGTATTGGAGTATTTAAGCATCATCTAGTGGTGAGATTGTAGATTGCAACGTGCCCCTTTGTTATCACTATCTTTGGGGAGAATGTATACCTGGCGGACTGGTAGAGGCAACGACACAGTGATTAGTTTAATATGATTTTGTAAAATGTAACAATATGACTAATACTAGGAAGGTATTATCAATCGATCAATAAATCAATCAAATTTTATTTATAGAGCACTTTTCATACAAGTAAATGTAAGACAAAGTGCTTAAATCAATCACCCCCTCCCGCGACACACCCCGAAAAATTCATACACAATTTTTTTTTAAATAATACATAGAAGAGAAAATAAAAATACATAGAAAATAAAAGCAGACTACATGTAATAATAAAATAGGCTATAAAAGATAGATAATTTGTATCTATCTTTTATAGCCTATTTTATAGGCAACATAGGTTGTCCAATCTAAAAGATGATTAAAAATTATTACCGTAAATATTACCGTATACGATACAACCTAACCTAACCCTGAGATACTCATCTATTTTCCCCAACAATGATTTTATCAACAAGCGTTCCCTCTCTCACACACACACACACACACACACACACACACGCACGCACACACAGACACACACACACACACACACACACACACACACAGCGTTCTGCAGAATCACTGACTCCACCTACCTGTGTGTGGTTGTAGCGGTTGCCGAGGGTGATCACGAACATGGCGAACCCTTCACACTTTGCCTTCTGGGAAATGTAGTCCAGTTTGGCGCGGTCCTCGTAGGCCGTCTGTGAGCCCACGACTGTCAGCACAGCTCTCTTCTTACGGGGTTGGGGGGGCTGCAAACAAACACACTTTATTATTATACTATTTAGTTTGATCTATATGTCTGTCGTCTGTCTGTCTGTCTGTCTGTCTGTCTGTCTGTCTGTCTGTCTGTCTGTCTGTCTGTCTGTCTCTGTTGTCTGTGTGTCTGTCTGTTCTACAATCAAACACACATTCTTTATACAACAGTTATATCACAGAAAAAATACATAATCAATAAATTAAAGGTGCTACGAGGAACTTTTAAATATTTCTGAAACAGTAAAATTTTTCCTCTGATGATCATAAATTACATGTAACAGCAAACGAGACCATCAGTGCAAGAATGCTATTTTTATATAGTTTTTCTTAATGCCTTTGTCATGGGTATACGCTCACCCAGGAACAACAGCTGGCGTAGTAAAACACTAGTGCTCTTGTCCAAAGGGGGGCACTAGATTTAACACAAACTGAAAGTAACTCGGAGCACCTTTAATTAAAAAAGAAAGATTGAAAATAAATATATGATAAAATGAAATAAAATAAAATCATGGTCAATAATAATAAAAATTCCAATCACCTTCAGTAGGACATCCTTCAAGGCAAACTCCAGTGTCCGTCCCAGTGCAGAAGGCCCACTGTTCTGTGTCATCTTCCTCAGTATATAATCTTTAACCTGCCTTCTGCTATTCTGCGTCTCAAGTTTAAAATCCTGCGTTACGACCCGGTTGCTGACTTGTTGGACGACGCGCACAGTGTTATCTCTAGCGGACTGAGGGCTAATGGCTACCAGTTCTAGCACAGACACTAGAGATCCTGTACACCGGTGTATTGGTCTCCCTGGATCTCTCTGTCGACCACCATCACAAGGTCCAGGTTGACTTCAACTGGTCTGGGGATCGTTTGGATGAAACCACACTCTGGTCGCAGGGTGCATGGGTCTAGAGAGAAGAAAGACATACAATGGATAGGTAGTTAGTTTAATCTGTCTGTGTGTGTGTGTCTGTCTGTCGTCTGTCATCTATCTATCTATCTATCTATCTATCTATCTATCTATCTATCTATCTATCTATCTATCTATCTATCTATCTATCTATCTATCTATCTATCTATCTATCTTCTATCTATCTATCTATCTATCTATCTATCTATCTATCTATCTATCTATCTATCTATCTATCTATCTATCTATCTATCTATCTATCTATCTATCTATCTATCTATCTATCTATCTATCTTTTTATCCGTCTGTCTGTCCGTCCGTCCGTCCGTCCGTCTATCTATGTTTCAGTGTCTCTATCTTAAACTTTGTATTGATCAGTTTCCTCATATCCACTGACCTACATACATTTATTATATTCATAGAAAGACAACAAGAACAGAAATGACAATATGGCAAAAGCAAGAGATAAATCAATAATAAAAATGATGAGTGTGTGTGTGTGTGTGTGTGTGTGTGTCATGTTAGTGCTTACCAAAGCATATGCCACAGTTGTGGACTCGGTCAAGACCTTGCTTATTCAGCGTGGTGTAGATGTAGTTCTTTGTGTCGTCAATCTAGTAATGAAACAGAATCTTAAATATTATATCTCGTACATTTTTCTTGACACATTTTTCATTTGTGCAGAGGCTAGTTTAATGAGATGCACCCACAAAAAAACTCCTGCTTAAAACTTGCTCCGAGGAACTTTCAGTGTGTGTTAAGGCCAGCACATAACGACCAACTAACGACCGTCGCCAGAAAATGGAGTGCTGATTGTGTTTAGCCTACATGGAAGTCGAAGATTCTCCGATAGCTTCCTAAATCATGTTTGGCAAAAGTAAAACTAATATCGCTCCGCTGCCGTGGCAGAGCAGAGACGGGCGAGCCCTCCACCAATCAGATTGCTCCGGCTGAAAGACTGGCCAACGCCGATTGAACAAGTTGAATCGGCTGAAAAGAAGCCCGACGACATCTACGACGGCCGACGTCACGAACACACCAAACAGATTTGTGTCCCCTCCAGACTCTCCGACCATGTCCGACGCCCGATTATCGGCCCGGTGTGTCCTGGCCTTTAATTCTAGCGACCCCCTTTGGACAAAAGCGGTAGTGTTTTTACTACGCCAGCTGTTGTTCCTGGGTGAGCGTATACTTATGACAAAGGCATTAAGAAAAACTGTAAATATGATGGTCTTGTTTGCTTAAAAATAAGAATGTTTCACAGTTCCTCTGATGATCATAAATGACATGTAACAGCAAACGAGACCATCAGTGCAAAGAATGCTATTTTTATATAATTTTTCTTCATGGCGTGATAAAAACACAATCGCTGTCTGTCCAAAGGGGGCAGCTAGAATTAACACAAACTGAAAGTTCTTCGGAGCTCCTTCATATAAAGTTAGTCCAAGTCTAACAAAATTCATAACGTAGCCTATAATGTTAAAATATATATCCAAACTAGGGGTGTAGTGGATAGAGCGCATACCATATCAGCCCCGGCCTTCGTTGCAGTGGTCGCAAGTTCAAATCTGACCCGTGGACCTTTACTGCAGGTCATCCTGCTCTCTGTCTCCCCATTTCAACTCTATACTGTCTAATTAAGCTTAAAAATGACAAAAATTATCTTTAAAAAAAAATAAGTAAGCTATCTTTTAACTTACCATCGCCATTGCTGGTTCGACTAGTGGGGCGTTTCTTAGTGCGATGACTGTGGGGAAGATTCCTCTAGTGATCAGCGGTGTGGTGTCAGCTCCGTCAGTGGAGGGTCCGTTGATAAAGAAAATGGCGACTTTTCTGACCAGCAGTCCCGACCTCACGCGTTTGAAACCGTTCTGAGCCACGTACAGCATGGCGGCAGACAGTTTGCGAGGGTTGGGCGTCCGCTCCAGTTTGATGGTTTTGACTTTGGCGAGCAGCGCTGCCTTGTTGCTAAAGTCCTGGAGAGTTAAGAGGTTGAGAGGGGTGTGGGGGGTGTGGTGGTGGTTAAATGGTTTTGTGTTGAGGGTTCATAAACACACACACAAACCACATGCGAAGAAACAAAAGTGTGTGTGTTTGAGTACTTGATACAGCTCCATCCCAAGTGTGTGTGTGTGTGTGTGTGTTTTTTTCGACGACCGTCTATCAAATACTCACACACAACACACACACATCACTCACATCCCTGGTGTCCTGTGTGTGTGTGTGTGTGTGTGTGTGTTTGTTATGTGTGTGCCGTCTGTGTGTCTGTCTGTCTGTCTGTCTCACACACACACACACAGACACACCCCCCCCCCCTCACTCACACACACACAGACCCCCCCCCCCCCGCCCCTACACACACACATATATCATCCCTTTTACCTGGAAGTGTATGAGGACCTTGGTGACACTACTGAAGCCGACCACTGCCACTCTGGCGCCCTGAGGACAGTTACTCTCAGAGATGTGGATCCGCTCCAGCAGGGTGACGAGAGCTTTCTTCTGTTTGTCAAAGTCTGCCTCTGTCACCTCAGCCATATCCAGCGCAAACAACAGCTCCGTAGGGTAGGCTGGGCACTTTTCTAGAAGGGTATTTATTGGTTTATATACTGTATTATGTTTTATATACACAAGTCACTCAAAGGGCCTTGAAAAACATGATTTAAACTAGCTACAACCAGCTTTTTAATGTTTGTGAAACAGTGCAAAGAATGCTATTTTTATATAGTTTTTCTTAATGCCTTTGACATTTGACACATTTGATATAGAAATGAAATGTTACAATTGTACTTATCTGTTGTTCAAATGGAGATATACATACCTTTGCAACAATCTGTGGGGAGGAGAAAGATAGACGTTAGTTTGAACATAAAAGCCAAGACAAGTTTATTTCTATAGCACAATTCAGACACGAGGCCATTCAAAGTGCTTTAGGGGCATGAAATACATCAAGATTAAATTACATCAAGTGTAGAATAAACATTGGAAAAGCGAATACAAAAATAAAATAATAATAATAATAATAATAATAATAATAATAATAATAATAATAATAATAATAATAACAATAATAACAATAATAACAATAATAATACCAATATTTTTTTTTTAAATGTGCCCAAATTTGTTTTAGTTTATTGGTGCATAACAATCCTACATTTAAAACAATTGATTCACAGAAAGTTATGACACTAAAAAATTCAATTCATATATTTCTTCTATCTTATAAACAATCACTTACTGCAGTTGTCTCGGATGTAAGTGATGAGGTCACATTCCTGAAACAAATGAAGAAATATATTAAATGTGTAAAATTTAATCAATTAAAATGTATTTGTATAGCACTTTTCAAACTAATCTTTTTTTTAAGTACTTTACATTGATTGCAACATAGGAAGAAAGCAAAAATGTATGTGGAAACCAACGCACGCTTGTTAGACCTGCAAACGTAATAGTCGACAATTTGTAATAGTATAATAAATTTATGTAATGAAGAAACTGCAGCTTTTAACGTATAATATAATACCAAAAAATTAAACTTTACTTAGAGGTTTAAAATGAATAAAATCCAATCAAATAATAATAAAAGACATTATAGAATTGTACATAAAAACAAAACTGTGTAATACAGATAAATACAAAACAGTAAAATGAAAAATATGATAGCAAAATATTGATGTAAATGTAATATCCCCATAGAGATGCCAAGAGAAGTGATTTTGAGACAGACTTACCGTCGTGTTTCGTTCTCCTGGAGGACCTTTACGACCCTGTATGGAAGGAGATGGAGGAATTCAACAAACAAAAAAACGGCAAAAAATATATTCTTGTTAGCTTTAATAAAGTTTAGCTTAGTTAGGTACTGGGTCTAAAAAAGCAATTGGCCCCCAAGTGGCTGGACCCTAGAAAGCTCCCCTACATACAGGTGCTTCTCAATGTGAATGAATATCATGGTCCGTTCAAACAGTGAACTTTCATATATTCTAGATTCATTAAACAAAGTTAAATATGTCAGTTCTTTATTTTGGTTTAATTGGGATGAATACAGTTTACAGCTCATGGAATAAAAAAAAATCCAGTATCTCAAAATGTGAGAATATTACATAAAACAAATTTAAAAGAAGTATTTATAATAAATATTTTAATATTTTGAGACTGTATTTTCTTATATTCCCCGGGAAAATGCAAGCCCTTGAACTCACCGGATGTCCGATATGGCCTTTGGTTCCGTTACCGCCATATGTTCCAGAGTTCCCCGGTGGCCCCTAATCAGACAGAACCGAAATACACGTCAACGATGAAGCACAAAAAACACAATATAACATAATGTCAATAAATAAATAAATGGAAAGAAATAGAATAGAATGTATTCACTCACGTCTTGACCTGGGTTGCCTTTCCTGCCTCCATATCCTTTGCCTCCCTTATCACCATCTCCACCCTGAACAAAACCAAGCAACACAACAGTTTGAACTACGATAGTCAAGTCAAGTCAAACTTTATTGTCAATTCTTAAAATCAGCAGGCATACATAAGGGTTGAAATGGCGTTTGTCTCTGACCCACGGTGCAACAGGAACAATAAAATAATAAAATAAAGTAGAATAAGATAAAGATAAACAGTAATTACATTAAATAGATTCTAAATACTAAATAATGCATATAGATATGCTGCTACTCTATTCTCTTAAAGGTGCAGTGTGTAATATCAGAGTATTATAGCATCATCTAGTGGTGATTGTAGATTCCAACGCCCTATTGCTAACTTCTCTTGTTTTGAGAATTTACAGAAGCTACGGTGGCCTTCAAGGACAAGAAGCTATAGTTACTAAAGATGGCATCATCCACCACTGCCTCAAGTGATGAGGAATAACTAAACACAACTTCAGTATTTAGTTATTTTGTTCTATAGTACTTCTTCTTCTTGGTCTTTCAACAGGTGCATTTCCCCAGGACGCCCACTATATATAAAAAATGTGTATGGCGACCTTAGTGCCCAGCTCCTATGTAGATATAAATAAATCACCATATTCACCTTGAACATAACCAAACAACACAACAGTTTGAACTTGGTTTTAAGAGTAAAATTCAAGCACTTTTCTAGCATTTTCAAGATATATATTTTTTTTAAGAACCCAAAAATGGACTCACCGATACACCGGGGTAACCAGGGAAACCGGGATCTCCCTGTAAAGAGGTAGAAGGACACAATAATCAGTTATCAAAAGCAGTGGTGTAGTGGTTAGAGCCCTCCCCCCCCATAGAGTCTCAGCCCCCTTTACTCCAATCAATGTGTGCATGCGTAATTGTAAAAATATAAATATTTGATAATCAAAAAGAAAGATGTCCGCTTCACTTTTGCTCCTTTTGGGGCTGGAGGTCCATATCCGTCTTTTCCGTCTTGTCCCTGAAACACAGAAACAGATTCATTCACTAACTGAACTTTGAACACACAGGTAACATTCTATTGTTCGTACGAACAGAAGCTACGGTGGCCTTCAATGACAAAAAGCTAGTTACTAAAGATGGCATAACAATGTTTACATTCTATAGTTTCATACCAAGCCCCAACCTCAGCGATTTTTACCAGCATCCAATAAGGAAGTGACCAAAACTGTAGTAGACGGGAAGGGCCACTGGGGGTGGAACCAAGACTGAGCAATCTTTTTTTAAAAAGGACCTATGATACTTTTCTACTTTTATGACCTATAAACGTTGTTATAATGATTTATAGTCATGTTTAACCATACTAGAGTATCAAGTAATTACGTATGCATTTCGACGTATTCCCTGCTGACCGTCTGGGGTGGCTGTGCAGAGCACTAAAAACTATGGCAGCCGGTCGAGCCGAACTTCAAATTTCCGGGATGTGTGAGTCACGCAGGGATCGTTTCTGTCATGTTTCCATATATGGTAATGCTGCAGCTTGCTACTCAGGCAAGCTCCCAGGTTGCTATATAGAGCAGGGGGTGACATTACTAGCCCAGTGCTCGCTTAGCTCAGCCGGTAGGGAGTTTGTTTATGAAACAGTAGACCCGAGTTTGCGTCCCGCCTGGGCTGTTTCTTTGCAGACTAGACATTTAGAATTTTTTCACTGTTTTTTATCAAAGTAGGCCTACAGGTTCCTATCGTTTAACACTGATTCAGTGTCATAAACCTTTTTTGTATTATTTGTGTGCCACTGTCACCTTCCATTTATACTAATAATAGTACCTTACAAAGCATAAAATTGTTATAAAATCTACTACACCAAATACCATTGCTGTAGTACGCTAACTGCTAGATGCAC
>CM047509.1:32262940-32340440 GCA_026122265.1 Ammodytes dubius
ACCTACCATTCATATGTAATGTAACTTCAAGCTTTGTAATATACTTTTCTTATTTGTGTTCTGCCTCTGATGCCATGAGCCAATCAGAGCCTCCCATTCTCAGCCCCTTCTGTCTTCAGTCCTTTGATTAGTAAATTAAGCGTTTGGTACCTTTTCCTTGTGTTAATGAAGTTTAAAGTAAACCATTCCCATAGCGCACAAAAGCCAGTTCTAGCTGTGTTTCAGTGGGATATCTGGCTAGTGTAAAATAGGTATTTACGGTATGTGTTCCTTTTCCTTGTGTGAATGCAGCTTTTCGTACCTTGAATCCCTTAACTAAATAAACTAAAATAAATAATAATATTCATAATAGTAATAGTATAAATAAGATAAAAAAAAAATTCTTCACACTTTTTTTATTTGCTGTCTGCCTCTGATGAGCCAATTAGAGCCTTCCATTCTCAGCCGATTCTGTCTTCAGTCCTTGACTATAGTAAATTAAGCGTTGTGTGTGTGTGTGTGTGTGTGTGTGTGTGTGTGTGTGTTGTGTGTGTGAGTTGTGATGTGTGGTGAGTGAGTGTGAATGTGTGCGTCTGCGTCTCTGCGTGTGTGTGAATGCAGCTTTTCGTACCTTGAATCCTCTTGCTCCTGGGCAGCCTTCGATGCCTTGAGTTCCATCGGGTCCCGGAGGCCCTCTCTCCCCCTGAAACAAACACATACACACACACACACACACACACACACACACACTCAGTCAACATAGGATGTCCACAGAACACAGCTTACCAGGCAAGGCAAGTTTATTTCTATAGCACAATTCAGACACAAGGCCATTCAAAGTGCTTTACAGGGGCATAACAAACATCAAGATTAGACATTAGAAAGTGCATTTAAGAGATAGTAAAAACAAATCAAAATACATCAAGATTCAAGATTAGAGATTACTAAAACAAATAACAAATACAGGCAGACAAATAGACAGAAATATTGTATTTCTCGTGCACTGATTAAGGTTTAAAAACTACTGTAAATCTGTCCCGTGTATAACAGCAATGCGCCTCATTTACCAACATCTCTAGAAGGGAAATGTTCTTAGGCACTTCTTAACAAAGTGAATGGTGGAGCACTTACAGGGATTCCCTCCTCGCCCGTGTATCCTGGGTGGCCCTTTTGTCCAGGCCCGCCCTGTTTAGAAACACACACACACACACAACAGGATCAGTGCCACAGACAAAGTCTCTAGTTAAAAAAAAAGAAAGTCCTCTTCACAGCAGACCCGGGTTAGAATCCAACCTGGGTCGTTCTCTGCATGTCATTCCCCTCTCCGACACATTGCATCACTGTCTCTCCACACTGTCTATTAAGCATAAAAGATGCCTAAAAAAATGATCTTTAGAATAATTTATATTGCAGTCACCTTAGTCCCGGTTTGCCTGGAATGCCTGGCGGTCCCTGAGGTCCGATACATTTGCACATGACACCGCAGCACTCCTTGTCTGCCACCATGTCCTGCAAGAGAGCAACGGAAAATATATATTAATGAATACACATTTCCTAAATATTCTAAAAGCCTTTATCTCAAAAGCAAAATAAAGACAGCTCTGGACGAAAATAAGAGAACACTTAGAATATTCAGTGTCTCTTGTTTTACTCTTTAGATGCATACGTTTGAGTAAAATATACATTTTGGTTTTATAATATAAACTACTGACAACATTTCTACCAAATCATGTTTAATAAGTAATGTAGAGATGAAGATTTAAGAAAAATCCAGACCGGTCTCTTAATTTTTTTCTGGGGCCGTATATAATTTTTTTTTTTGGAATCTTACAAAATGGCCACAATCAAAATGAATGTCTTGATTCAGATCCAAAAAAAAGGAAATGTGTTCTGGTTTCTTGACACTTGAACCAACATTGTTCTATAGCCCCCTTATCTTCAATATAGAAAGTGAAAACAAAACTTGAACTGAAAATATCTAATTACCCACATGGCCCCTCACTTTAACAGGTACTTTTACCTGTGGTCAGCAGTGACATAAAATAAAGTCTTAATTAGTCAATTTACACGAGGCACATTGAAATTCCTCTTTTCTCATCTTCCCTCTCAAGTTCCCACTCCAGAGGGGGTCCACACACAGGGTCAGCCATAGTACAGCGCCCCTGGAGCAGTTTGGGGTTAAGTGTCTTGCTCAAGGACACAATGGTAGAGATGGTGGGCACCGTAAATGTAATAGCAGCCACCACTAGTTTTACTACTAACACCTTCTTGTCCGGTATAAAGACCTCATGATTACTGGGGGGAACCAGAGACCTCTTGCTTACTGGGAGGAACCAGAGACCTCATGGTTACTGGGAGGAACCAGAGACCTCATTGTTACGGGGAGGAACCAGAGACCTCATGCTTACTGGGAGGAACCAGAGACCTCATGGTTACTGGGAGGAACCCAAGACATCATGCTTAGTGGGAGGAAGAACCAGAGACCTCGTGGGTAACTGGGAGGAGGAACCAGAGACCTCATGGTTACTGGGAGGAGGAACCAGAGACCTCATGGTTACTGGGAGGAGGAACCAGAGACCTCATGGTTACTGGGAGGAACCAGAGACCTCATGGTTACTGGGAGGAGGAACCAGAGACCTCATGGTTACTGGGAGGAACCTCTTGTCTCTAGGCCATTCTACCATCCCAACTTACGATCTGATTGTGCATGGCTCCAGACACACTCTGCATGCCGATGCTCAGAGGAACGTTGACACCAAATCCTCGTCCGAACTCCAACCCGTGCATCTCTTTTATGTTAGTCGCTCCATCCAGGGCCACAATCAGCAAAGCACTGATCCCTAAAGACAGAAATAAATCAACAGACTCTAACAGGTGCATCTAAACAATTAGAATATCATGGAAAAGTCCATTCAAAAGGTCAACTTGAATGTATTCTAGATTCATTACACAAAGTGAAATATGTCAGGCCTTTCTTTTGGTTTCATTTGAATGATTACGGTTTACAGCTCATGGAATTAAAAAATCCAGTATCACATAATGTTAGAATATCACACAAAAACATGATTTATAATGCAGAAATGTCGACCATCTGAAAAGTATGTTTATTCTAGACTTATTTTACTTTTGGGGTTATTAATCTAGAATATATGAAAGTTTCAAATAAATACATTTATAACATTTGTGAACATTTATTTTCATTCAGAGTTTTGTAAAAATATCATATATTGATTTGTTACTATTGTAGACCAGGTTTACAGATGCTTTGGGGGGGGGGGGGGGCTACAATTAATTTAAAAATGGAAACAGGGAAAAAGAAAGTGGTATTATTAAAGAGTAGGATTAATTTATTCATATTTCCACCGATTGAAACAGTGGAACCAAATCAACCTCCCAATATTTACCAGATTTTTTCAGCCGATCTGAAGCTTCCTCCAGTTTCCAAACGTTTTCATCCAGTCCGTCTGAGAAGATCACCAGCACCTAATGGAGACAGATGTTAGTCTGATTTAAACCCTCTGTAGTGTGGTGTCTGGAAACTCACTCATTAAAATTTTGGTTAAATAATTTTTTTTTATTGTTTTGCCCAACTTTGACAAAATCGAAATCAATTCATGATTTAGATTCGCTTGAAGAAGTTCTTGATTCACACAAAAAAACTAGTCTGGTTTCTTGACACTTTTGGTAAGACGGTTTTGATACATTTTGGAATTCCAATTAAAAGTTGCTAGTGGGTCTATAAAACATTGTGTACGAATAACTACACTTTAAGGGAGCTAAGGACGAAAGGTATCCACTTCCAAAAACTGCTAATAAATACTTGACCGTACACTGTAGTCTCATAATAAGAAAGCATTAACCGTCTCAGATCATTTTAACAATGAATTAATGAGAAAACAACTTTTTATGGAGGATGTAATCTGTGTCACTCACCTTGACACCAGCTCCCGACTTGGTCAACAATTCGCCAAATGAGTTCAACAAGGCGGCGTTGAAGAGAAGCGGGTCTGCAAAGTTGTAGTTCATAACTTTCTTCAGCACGTCTTGGCTGTAGGCTTCAAAGCTTGTGCCGTACAAAATATTGCCATCAAGACCCACCACTTGGTAGGCAATGTTCGGCTTGATGGGTGACAGTTCTTTGCTCACACAGCACAGGTCTGAAAACTCTGACATGTCGTGAATGATTCTTGGCAGGAAGGTCTTGAGCTTGAGGTGGCCGCTGACCAGATTCTCGCCAGGAGATCTCGGTCTAGAAATATCGAAACCCACGGCGATGTCAATTGAGCATGCTGTAGGGAAACAAAGGGAAAGGTGTATTCACATTTAGCTTTCAAACCTGCCTTGTTTGGTTCAATTGAATCAAACTCTTTTGAAAAGGTGATCACACAGCAATCACCCGTAGACACATGAGGAACATGGTGGAAAAATATGGTTTGAGATCAAAAGAGGACACCAAGTCACGCTACTAAACTCACCTCGTCTTTCGGATATGAGGTCGACGTCACAGATTTTATCAATCACCTTTTGCAAGATTTCAGACAAGCCTTCAAAGTTTGGTGCACTGAACAGGTTCTTTGGTGTGCCGGTGATCTGCAGGAGCTCCAGATCGTAGAAATCTCCGATCCCGATTGCAAACACCTGAATCCCCAAAGCCCTCAGAAGGACTGCTGAGTCTTCCACATCATCGTGAGAATCGCCATCTGTTATCAAAACCAGAACCTTGGGGACCCCACTTCGGCCACCCTGCGATGGGTCAAAGAAACCTCTGATGTGATCCAAGGCCTTCCCGATATTGGTTTTTAAGCCGCCGACTTGTTTTATTGCTTCAATGCGTCGGATCACTTCCTCCTTCTTTGCGATTTGGTTGAGTTTAAAAACATCAATGGCTTTTTCACTGAACTGTGCGAGGCCAATATGCACATACTTCTCTCTGACGTCAAAGCCGCTCACTAGATCTGCTGTGAACTTTTTCATTAATTTGTAATCCTTGGCGTGGATGCTGTTGGACTGATCAAGTAGGAAGACCAGGTCGATGTTCCTATTCTTACAGACTGCAAAAGAAAAGAGAAAGACAGTTGGTCAAATGACTAAATAACAGTTAATTAATAATAGTGTAATACTTTTAATTTTAATTTTTTTCATTTAACTTTAATGTATTACAATTTTTAATACTTCATTTATCCTCGAGAGACCAATTGAGGGGTGACCCTCATTTTCAATGACGTCAAGTTCAAAACAAATTCAAAACAACAATACATACAAAATATTCAATGCAAATACATCAAATACACAACAAGTGAAGAGAAAAAAAAACTAAAAAACTATTGAAACATTTACAAAGTGGTGAAGAGTGGCAGCAATTAAAAGGAATAAAGTACAATATAGCCTAATTAAAACAGTTACAGGTAGAGTTTGGCAGATTTAAGATAGTTTGTTTAAATTGGTTAAAGGATATGAATGTATTTAGTTTAATTTTTTGCTGTAAGTTGTTCCAGGAGTCGGGGGCACTGAAGCTAAAAGCTGTCTTTCCCAGCTCAGACAGGGCTTGTGGGACATAAAGCATAAGCATGTCAGTGGAGCGGGTCTGATAAAGCCCATCTGAAATGTGCAGCATTTCTGTTAAATAACGAGGAAGCTTCCCGGTCAAGGCTTTGTAAATAAAAATGTGCATGTGCCAATGTGCGTCACGTCTCTCTTTAAGGGAGGACCACCCAACCTTTTCATATAAAAGACAATGATGTGTTTCATAAGCATCTCCTGTGATGAATCTTAAAGCAGAGTGAAAAACAGAGTCTAGGAGTTTAAGACATGAATGAGATGCATGCCGGTAAACCACATCACCGTAATCAAGGACAGACATGAAAACTGCCTCAATAATCCTTTTCCTACTAAATAAAGGGAAGGTGGTTTTGTTCCTATAAAAATAGCCAATTTTTTGTCGACAAACAAGATTATTTATATGAAAATTAAAAGTGAGTTTATCATCTAACCAGATGCCGAGATATTTGTACTCTGTGACTCTTTCAATTAAAAATCCATTCTTTGTAAACATATTAAAATCATTAAAATGTGTAGTTTTTGCTCTGGAGAAACACATATTTGGTTTTGTCTGTATTAAGAACAAGCCCGAGGTCCACTAGACAGTCCTGCAGAGTATTAAAAGAGCTTTGTAGGTTCTCAATAGATTGGTGCACCGAATCGGAAATGCAATACAGTAGGGGAGAACGGGGTAAGTAGGCACACTTTTTACTCTAGTGAGAATTGCTCATCACCAAAACATCTGTCAATAGCCATTCCTACATTAAATTGAAGCTTAAGGTGTTGGCTTGAAATGTGTGTCTCTCTTTTTTTCCAACTTATTGTAATGAAGAAGTAATTTACCATCAAAGACACTCTGACACATTGTGACAACCAACCCCATCAAGGGGTCGGTTGTCACACACTATGGGGTTGTTTGTCACAATGTTATCTTAATGGGAAAAATCTTAAAAAAAAGGCAATGAGGCAGAACCAAATTTGAAAGTTTAATTGCATTGTCAAGTTGACAAATAGGCCTACATAACTTACTGTAGCCTTGGCAGCTGGTCTAGTTTGGGATGCACTGGGTTGTTTTGATTTTGTTGCCCTTTTTTCTTTTGCTTGCTAGCTGCCTTTTCCTGCTCTATTCTTTCCTTCTCTGGGGTGTCAGTGAGGATACAGCTTGACAATTTCTTTCGTTATTGGGTTCCTTTTCTGGCTGCAGCCTTGAGATAACATGTGACAACCAACCCCCCAAAAAATTTGACGACCAACCCCAACCTGAATTTCTTGCTAGCATCAAGGCCAACAACCATCTGACAACTAATTAGCTTGCTAACAACAATCTAAACTATAGCTTACCCTTCACACTTTCTGAGGGTAACAAGTGTTTTGTTATAAACCCATTGTGTAAAAGCCTAGAAGAAAAATACTGAGAAGCAAAATATTTTGAATTTGACATGAAAAACACAAAACATCCTCTCACCTGAAATGCAGCTGTCTTCCTCCAAGGAAGTCTATGTATGTGACCTCTGATCCCAATTCTGGACCTTTTTTATATCAACATTTCAGAGCTAGCGCGCTCTGGTGGCGAGATATAACGAATGTGACATCCAACCCATGTGACAAATTACCCCGTTCTCCCCTACTGTGTCGTCAGCGTATAGATGGGCGTGACAGTTTTTTAGCGATGAAACAATGTTATTTATATAAATTGTGAAAAGAACTGGACCTAAAATTGAGCCTTGTGGGACACCATTTGTAACAGTTAAAAACTCAGATTGGTATCTTCCCAGTTTGACTGACTGCTGTCTATCAGAGAGATAATCCCTAAACCAGCTACATGCAGAGTGATCAAAGCCAATGTCATGCAGCCTCTGTAAAAGCAAATGGTGGTCAACAGTATCAAAGGCCTTTGAAAGATCAATAAAAAGTGCTGCACAGTGCTTTTTCTTGTCTAATGCTGTAACAATGTTGTCTACAACCAAAGTCACAGCAGAGACAGTACTGTGGCCTGCCCTAAAACCAGATTGGAATGGGCTCAAAATGGAAGCTCTAGTTAGAAATGTTTTTAACTGATTATTAATAAGTGATTCTAGAATTTTTGCGAGGCTTGGGAGTTTGGAAATTGGCCTGTAGTTATTAAGATTATTTTTGTCAACACCTTTATGTAAAGGAATTACATGAGCTTTTTTCCAAATTTTAGGAACTATTCCAGAGGAGATGGAAAGATTACAAATATGGGTAATTTGTTTTGATATTATATGTGTAGAAAGCTTGATTGAAAACGGGTCCAAATTGTCCTCTCCATGTACTTCTTGGGGTTGATGGCGAGGACATACATTTTATACATACATACATTTTTGTTTATAAAACACCTTTCATACAAGCTTCTCGTTGTGTGTAAGGGCGCAATGAATGAATAATAATTTGAGCACTAAAATGTTTTCATCTATCAAAATATTCCCCCAACTCTGATAGGGTTTTATACTTAGACAGCACTTTTTTCACCAATTAATGGCATTTTAGAATTCATACAATCAAGCAATTTAAGGACATCAGCAAGTTCAGATTAATGTTAATTATATATTTATTTGAGTTTGCACTCATGGAACCGATTCAATCTTACGCAAATGCTGAGTTTAGAAGATGTGGGAAAAACCCTTTCGCACTACTACTCACAATTATATTTTAACTGTAAACATTTTAAAACAAAATGTGCCATGACACACTCTTACCTTTGCAGAGGACCTTGTAATTCTTTTTTGCATTTCTTGTAAGGTCATCAAACTTGTCCACATAGAAAACCTTGTTTTGGTCGCCACCAGCCATGGTCAGCAGCTCATCCTTGTTTGCTCCTCTCACGCCCACACTGAAGACTGAGATCCCATGTTCTCGCAGCTGATTAGATGTTCTTGTCAGATTCTCTTTGTCGCTTGCTTCCCCGTCTGTAATAACCATCGCGATCTGAGGAACCTGCAGATCCTTCCGGCCGCCGTGTCTTTTATTGAAGTACTGCAGCGAGAATGCCAGAGCATTGGCTGTGTAGGTGTTACCTCCTTCTGGTCTCGTCACATTTAGAAGTGCTTTCATAAGCGCATATTTGGTGGAATAGCTGTTCAACTCGAAGATAGACCTGGGGTCATCGGCGTAGATAATCACCCCAAAAAGAGTCATGTTACGGCCGATTGTGCTTTGTTTTGCTATTGCCTCCATGAAGGTCAGGATGCTTTTGAATTCCCTGTCATCTATGGTTGAAGAGTGATCCACTATGAAAATGATGTCAGCCTGTTGTATCTTCTGACATTCTGTTTGAAGAAAAAGAAAAAAACAGAGAAAAAGCTTAGCCGAATAGTAAATGTTTTAACAAACTAAGAGGGCCGGATTGAAATTGGTCTTTCTGCATATCCCCTCTCAAGTTACCCCTGCCTCTGGAGCAGTTTGGGGTTTAATGTCCGTAGATGTAATAGCAGCCACCACTAGTTTTACTACTAACACCCTCCTGTCCGGTCTCGGGGATCCAACCAGAGACCTCATGGTTACTGGGAGAACCCATGGTTACTGGGAGAGGAAACCAGAGACCTCATGGTTAATGGGAGGAGGAACCAGAGACCTCATGGTTATTGGGAGGAGGAACCAGAGACTTCATGGTTACTGGGAGGAGGAACCAGAGACCTCGTGGTTACTGGGAGGAACCTCTTTCCTCTAGGACATCCTACCACCCCTACGGTCCTGCATTTGCTCTTACCTTCTTGGATGCAGGTCTCCATGGCTATTGTGTTCTCCAGCTCCTTCAGTGCATCGTAGTCTCTTCCAATATAAACCCTTTCCAAAGAACCAGTGATGTTTATGAGCTGCTCTTTGACGACGGACCCGAGTCCGATGGCGTAGGGCACCACTTTCTTGTCCCTGAGAGCTTTGGAGGGTACTGTAACATCATCATTGGACCTGCCATCTGTTATCACTATCAGCAACTGTCTCACATTGGGACGCCCCCCTCTGGCTGCTTCAAAATACTCCGTCACCTGAATTGAATACATTTAAATACATTTGTTACAGACATATCAAAAAATACAAAATAAAAGTGAAAAGCACAAAAAACAATGTTCAAATCAGTAATCCACAAACCTCTTTGATGGCCTTCCCTGTGAGCGTGCCTTCTTTCATCTGTGTCATTTTGTCAATGGCGGCTGAAATATCGTCTTTGGTGAAGAAACTTTTGAAGTTAAATTCCAGTCTGAAGTTGGTGCTGTACTGCATGACACCTACATGCACCTTATCCTGCCCAATCGAGGACTTGCTGACGACGGCTTTCATGAATTCTTTCATTTTCACAAAGTCTTTTTCATCGATGCTCTCGGAGCTGTCGGTTAAGAAAAAGAGTCGCTCGGTATGTCTTGGCAGACTGTGGAGAAAAGAACACAGCAATGTTAATGTTAATGTGGTGTTTTTGTTTTTCTTGCCTTGTGGCCATTATTATTCGTTCTACAAATTCTAGATTTAGCAAGAATAGTCTCATTAACTTTTCCTTACCGTTCGAGGTACAGACGGCTATGATGATTGGATCTGACATTTGATGCAAGGAATCAAAATGACGAGCAAAGAAAGTCCTATTGGGCTTGGCGGTCATCTCTAGAAGCTCAGCCTCCGTTGAGTCTTTCACGCCGATAGCGAAGATGTTTACCCCCTGTCCCCTCAGGGTATCGGCAGGACCTTTGACGTTATCAGCGGATTTTCCATCGGTGATGACAATCAGGTACTGTTGGACTGATTGATCCTTGTGAATGCGACTTTCACGGGCTCTTCTAAAGTGCGCTTCCATGGACTCTAGAGCTTTTCCCGTCATTGTCCCACCTCCCTTCTGCCCAATTTCCGACACAGCTTTCTCCAGTTTTTTGTGTTCCGTGTGCTGTGTCAAGTCAAATTCCAAAGTTGGCATATCGGAGTATTTCACGAGCCCGATGCGGACAAGTTGTGGCCCAATATGGAAGTTATAAAGTGACGCGATGATGAACTTCTTCATGTCGTAAAAGTCTCCGGTGCTGATGCTACGGAGTCGTCTATCAGGAAGAATATGTCTGCTTCCTCCATTTGTGCACACACTGGAGGGGGAAAAGAAATTACAAAGAGTTAGTTCTTTCCACATATTCAAAGAAAGGGATGGTGAAAAATATACATTGAAACACTGGAGCAATAAGTACAATTTTACATCCCCATGGGGCAATTTAAAGTACATGTCCTTTAGCAGCTGCTCTTATCAAAAGGGACTTACAACTGGAGGTAGTTAGTTAGTATTAAGGGTCTTGCCCTTAAGACCCTCCCTTAGGTAATTGAACACTGGTTTTCCTCAGCATTCAGTAGTGTTGTCTACTGAGCTATCCAGCTGACTAACATATAACAACAGTTACATATGGTTGGATAGACAGGTTTTTGGTTTATGTCCAACTATAACTTTGAAATTGACCAGGGATTTCTGACAATACATATGTGTACTGGGACAAAAACATATTTTTTTAGGTAAGCTCAAAATGAGTAACTAGTCTACACACCCATATGAATACTAATACAATCTTTAAACTTTGACTTTTGACAATAAAAAAACACAAACAAACCTTGTCTGGTGCCCGAGACGTGTGTCGCTTGGTTGATGATATTGGTGCACATGACTCTCTGCAGAATCTGCTTCAGGGGCACCAGCTCGGAGTAAGATTTCGGAGTGAAAACGTGCGTATGCGGCGGGTGAGTTGCCATTTCGTCCAGTTCTGTCTTGTTGGCCTTTGCTCCTATCCCTATAGCGTAAACGGAAACACCGGCGCGACGTAGTTCAGCTGCTGGTAGGATCACATCGTCCTGGGAATCGCCGTCCGTAAGCACAATCGCCACTTTCTGGACATCCTTCCTGCTTCCCCTTTTCCCAGTGAAGATTTCCTCTCGAGCGAAGGTTAGGGCATCTCCAGTCTTCGTACCACCTCCGCGGTGAGGCAGGAACTTGATGAACTTTAGGATTTCGGCCTTGTCTTTGAATTCGTCCGAGGTGGATGTATGTATTGGGCTGGTCGCTGTACTCGACTATGCCCACGCGGACTCTGTTGTGACTGATATCCAGGCTGCTCACCATCGAGTGAAGGAAAGAGCGAATGAGCTGGAAGTCCTGGTTTCCAATGCTTCCCGATTCGTCAACGATGAACACAATTTCGGCCATGTTGGCTCCTTTGCACTCTGTGAAAGAAGGGCAAATTTAGTTCATTTGAGCCATCTGCCATTGTTAAGGTGCTAGAGGAACTTTTACATAATTCAAATTTTTCTTCTGATGATCATAAATTACATGTTACAGCAAACAAGACCATCAGTGCAAAGAATGCTATTTTTATATGGTTTTTCTTAATGCCTTTGTCATGGGTACACTCACCCAGGAACAACAGCTGAGGTCTAAAAACACTACCGCTTTTGTCTAAAGGGGTGCTAGAATTAACACAAACTGAAAGTTTCTCGTGGCACCTTTAATCATTTAGATATATTCGCAGATTAATAATTCAGTGACATTAATTATGTATCACAGTCCCTAAAATTGTGCTTAACGATAACTGAAAAAAAGACAGATACAACTACTTGCTAGGTTTTGGGAGTTCAAAAAAGGAATTTTTCTTACCGTCAGTGATGATGCCCGTTTCCGCATTTGTGATGAGAGCTGTAAGAAGAGTTGGTTTGGGAGTATCAAACCCAGTGCTGGTAAATTTTTTGATTGCAGCCATGCTTGCACCTGCACTCATCCCAATAATGGTTATCCCCTGTGATTCAATGTTGCGAGCAACCCTAGACACAGAATCGTCTGAGTCTCTTCCAGTGACAACCACCAGGATCTGTCTGGAACCTTCTTGAGAACGACCCCCGAAATTCGAGGAGAATTGATTGCTAGCGACCAGCAGAGCTCTTCCAAGGTTAAGCTTGTTGGCTTGTGGGCGCAGTCGCAAACGTTTGACGGCAGTTACGGTTTCCTGGTTAGTTTTAAAAGAATTGAGACGGAAATCAACTTTGACATCTTCACCGTACTGAGCCAAACCGATGTGGTAGGAGTAACCCTCGACATTTATGGCATTGAGAAGTTTTTGAAGGTCTGACTTGAATATGTTGAATTGTCCACCAGCAATGCCATTGTCCACAAGGAAGAAAATATCTGCAAACTTGTCCTCCAAAGCTGAAAGAAAACAAAACCATTATAATAGATGACAGTAAGGTACAGTCTTATTATGAGGCTAAAGGTGTCAGAATACTCAAAACAAATAGCTTGTTGAATGTCTTTTAGGATAACATTTATGAAGCAATTTAACGACAGCTATAGTGCATAACTTCTGTCGCCCCCATGAGGAATTCTGAGTGATTACAATAACACTGTCGGTGCATCTACATGAGGTAAAGCCTTCAATAATGGGACATGGATTTTATACCTTCTTCTGTACATCCAGGTTTTTTCATAACAGTGTAATCTTCCAGAGTTCTTTTCCTTACCTTCCATGGAGGTGCAAACACTCTTCAGCATAGCCTGCGTTCGCTGCTGCAGAGCCTGGTAGCTGTCCATTGGGAACAAGAACATGTCGGTAGGCTTACTAACGATGGATTTCAGCTTCTCCAGGCTGGCTTCTCCAACCCCAATACCAAACACAACGACCCCCAGCTGCCTAAGCCTTTTTGGCGGGTGCCACCACAGCATCATCAGAGTCTCCATCGGTGATAACGACAGCTATCTGAGGCACCCCTTGGCTCTTTCTGCTACCGGACGCTCGGGTGAAATACTGCCTAACCAAGAAGTCCATAGCCTGGCCGGTTTTAGTCTTCCCTCTTCGGTAGGGGATGTTGTCGACCGCGGCGAGAAGGGAAGTCTTGTCCGTGTGACCGTTTAGCAGAAACTCCTGGTGAGGTTCCTCGTTGTATTGCGCCACGCCGATCTGGACTTTGGTTTTGCCGATGTCGAGAGCGCTGATGAAACTGCGCAGAAAGTTCCGGACCTCTTGAAAGTTCTCCGTTCCGATGCTGCCGGAACCGTCCACCAGGAAAACGATGTCGGCCATTGTGGCTTTCTGGCATTCTGGAATAAAGGAAAGAAAAAAAAGGTTGGAATTGATTTATAATAGGAAGTATTAGTAATTCTGTAAAGGTGTGAGATTATGTGGTATCAGCCCCAATTCGACGTAAACTATCGCATCTGTCACGCATTTCTTTTAAGAGCAATTACCCCAAATGTTTTCATGTTAGTCTGATGTGGAAGTGGAAGTTTTCTGCAAATTTCGATGGATTAAAATATTCAACAACTATCGGGTACAAATACTTATTATGCGTATTAAGAAGTGGTGACGTATTGGCAATAAACTATGGAGCCTAGGTCTGGGTCTTTAGGAGCAGTGTGAGTGCAGGCTGGGTCTGGCCAGAGGGGGAGATGGGGGTGGAGGGGGGGATGAATCATGCTTAAGCACAGCACGGATCAACTGGGACAAGTGTGAGCCCTTAGTTACTGTAAATAAGGATTGAAAAGGAGGGAGAACAAGGGATGTGGAGGGCCCCATGCCTATCTTTTCCTTTGGCCCCAAAAGGATAAAATCCGCCACTGTATATGTGTTTGAATTAAAATAGGCCATTAACCATATACATGTACTTGATTTCTCAGTTCAAAAACTCCACTATAACCCATGGAGGCTCAGACCTCTTCACAGCAGACCCGGGTTAGAATTCAGCCCGGTTTGTTCTCTGCATGTCATTCCCCTCTCTGATACATTTCATCTCTGTCTCTACAAAACTGTCTAATAAAAGCAAAAATGCCAAAAATGTATAAAATAAAAAAACAAACTGTACATAATGTAGTTTACCTGTTGTTTGGGCCTGGATGCCATAGCAACAGGCTGCTATAAGGACACTGAACAGGAGACCAGCTGTCCCCTTCATCCTGACAAGCCGGCTGAATTTCTCTCCTCCTGCAAAACACAGTTGGAATGGGAAAAAATCTGTTTGGTTTATTTTGCATGGCAGCTACTTCCATCAGTGTATCAGTGTGTGTCCACTGGATTGCAGGGTCGGAGGTTCGATCCCCGTCTCCCCGCCACATGTCCAAGTGTCCCTGGGCAAAGAGACACTGAACCCAACATTGCTCCCGATGGTTCAGAGAGTGCTTTGCATGGCAGCTAGTGCCATCGGTGTATGAGTGTGTGTATGAATGGGTGAATGTGGTAAGAAATGGAAAGCGCTTTGGGGCTGAGAAAATTGGCTAAAAAGCGCAATTTAAGTTAAGTCCATTTACCATTTTACCATTTACTATTTTACCATTTTTATTTTCTACACTGAGAAATACCCTGTGTTTCCAATATAGTGAGGGGGCTGTATATATGGGTAGTTGGATGTTTTCGTTTCAAGCTGATGCAAAAGTTTAGTTTACACTTCTAATTTGAAGGTAATGGTCTATAGAAAAATATTGGTTTGAGTTTCAAGAAACCAGGCCAAAGTTGATCTGAATTATAGGGCGAGGAACCATATATGGTAACTTAAGTTGACTACCTTAAAAGCCTCACCAAACCTATCCATTAAGGAGCAAAGCCCATATATTTCTCCCAGACAATCTGGAGAGACCAGGGGCCTCATTTATAAAGCTTTGCGTGGGATTCACGTGGAAGCTAGCGTACGGAAGAAATGTAGGATGTACGTGCGATCAAAAATATTCTGATTTATAAAACAGTGCGCACTCACGTCCTACGCCTGTTTCCCTTTATAAATCACAATCAACTCTAAATGTGGCGCAGCCTTTGCGGGCTTCACGTAACGCCCATATTTACCCATACATAGTCATTGACACGCCCGAATTAATATAATTTACTGAGTGCATGAAGGCGGTAGTGGCAATCGCCGACTGAAAGGGAAATGGAAAAATAGACTCCACACGGTGTGGATCACTGCGGTCACGCCGAAGTACCCGTTGGAGAAGTGGCGACCAGGGAAAATTTAGTTTGGTGGCACAGTGTGAGGTAAGGCGTCAGAGTGCAGCCTGTGGTGATCTCTGTGAACGCTGTGGTCGAAATAAAAAGAAGCGATCCGACATAAAAGTGGACGCAAAAAAGTGCATATCCTCACACAGCAGTGTTTGTGCCACGAGCGGGGGACACTGAGACCCCCATGAGATACAGATTCGGATAATTCATCCCGGTGCAGTGACGGGCGGCGGAGGGTTAATAATAAACTTCACAGTCCCTTTCAAAACACAGTTACGACGTGCTTAAACACAAAGAAAAACACATAGATAAAATGGACTAAAAACTGCAAAAAAATGAGCACAGTATGTGATGTACAGTAGGCTTATGATTAGTGTATGAAACTGTGCACTCCTGTCTGCCTGACTGAGGCATCGAGAACAGCGTCAGTGTAAAAGTAATAGGTTGTATTCCACCTCAATATTATCAGAATGAATCCAATAACATGCAGAGCTTGCTCAAATGTTTTTTTTTTTTTTAATTTACACTCATATCTCCGTTTGTAGGCTATTTAAGATCCTAATTAGTTTTGTTTTTTGTTGGTATCACTCCATGGAAAAATCAGTGGAGGCATTTTTTGTATTAGTTGTAAGAATGGCTTCATCCGTTTTGCAAAGGAACTCCCTATATGATAGACCTACATGGCTTATAATAGGCCTATATCTGGATTCATTTTACACAAACACATTCGTTCTCACACTTCATACATGTGCCGACGGAGTCGCCATTTCTCCTTTCTCCACTTTCTGTGCGTACGCATGGGTCAGAGTTTGCGTGGAGGACCGCACATCTTCCCTTCAAGTTTGTTTTTTATAAATCCCAATGTTTGCGTAAAAATTGGCGTGCGCCCTCTTCTGTGCGTACGCCACGTTTATAAATGAGGCCCCTGAGCATCTCAAACTTCGGCTTCCCACGAAAGTCCATGCAGTACCATGATCGGCCTGTACAAGCTTCCATACTCACGGGGCTAACATGAAAACTAACAAAGGTAAGTTATTGAAACTCATACATTATATGGTTGAATAGTTGTGTTAGATGTTGAGATAGGGGTTGTTTGTGTAGTGTTTGTAGAAATGTGTTAACTTTTGACATGAAAAATAGTGGCACCATATTTGATCATATGTCCATATTTAGACATAGGCCCATACGCCCGATGGGTAAAGTAAGCCATATGTGCTTGCTTTTTAACAAATAACACATGACAACATAGGACAATAGTCCTCAATAGCGCATTGGATGTTGGAGTGAGACATTTTTTGACTTTTTAGAAAATTTCTAGCTATAAATAGTGAAATATGTGGGATTTTGGACAGTTTTGAGACTTTACAACAGTTGACATTATACTTAAATGGCATATGTGGGTATTTATTTTCGCTGTGGGTGGTATTACTGCTAAAATTGATAAAGTTGTTCAATATTTGTGATGTATTTAATTTTTCTGATTGAATTATGAGAAGAAAGTAGTGGTACCACCATCACTTATACTTACTCATTTATATTTTCAATGTATGTCAATCATATAATATATATTTACAATTTAAACGTCAATATTATTTGTTTTCAAGTAGATTTACACTACACTGTTACCGTTTATCTTAAAAAATAACACAAAGTGGCGGTTGATATTGACTCAAAAACTCTCTTGTCTTTAGCAGCTGTCTACAATTGCAATTGATGACAGCCGCCTCACAAATGCTTGGGTCATCTACACGCGGGACAGCAAGGCTTTTGGTGTGGATGGCCTGTCACTAAAGAAATTCAGGATACAGGTGTTCCAGCAGCCAGAAGAGGGTCACAGTTTACCCCTGAAGGAGCTCAGCATCTCTAGGCAGCCTGTCCAGGGACACCGCAGCCACACCCCAGATCATACAGTGTAACCTGTCCCTGTTCTGTGCCCCTGCCTAAAAAAACTGCAACACCTGGATGTACTGCAGCAGTAGGGGGGGGGGGGGGAATCTTGAGGTCATATGTGGTCTGCAGGGTCTGCAGGACCCACCTTTGCCTCATTGCTGAGTGCTACTGCTTCATCAATTACAATGAAGCAGCCGCCTTAATGACTGGCCCGGACGGACATTATAACGAACATTCTTGTGACAAGTTCTAGTATCACTAAATATATGTTCCTTAATGTTTTATGTGTTTCTTATCACTACATAAATGTTCCTTTACTTAATCATTTTCATATTTACTTTACTTAAAGTATTTTCGATATACACTTTTGGGGATTTTTTCTTACCCTAAACGGGCAAGGAACCATATATGGTAACTTCGTCGACCTCGATTTGCAACGTAAAAAATTTATATAATTAATTACAGGCTCTGTGATTAATTAATCTAAATTAATCGCATACTTATATGACACTTTTTTGCCTGTTTATAAACAGCTGTAGACTATCCTACAGTTTTGTTTCGCTCCCTCTCTCTCTCTCTCTCCGTCTCTCGTAGCTCTGTCTCCTCTCCTTAGCCAAGTTTCTAGGCTACATGGAATAAAATTAGGAACTCGGGGCGAATTTTCTAGTTAAAACCACAAAAAAAACAGCAGGCTAAATGAAGACTGTCTATCTCCAAAACAGACAGCGTTGCACTGCCATAGCGCAGACTCATTCGCCATAGTACTACTCAAATCCAAAAATATTGAACACACACGCACACACACACACACACACACACACACACACACACACACACACACACACACACACACACACACACACACACACACACACACACACACACACACACACACACACACACACACACACACACACACACACACACACGCAGCTAGCAAACGAAAGTGAGACAAAGGAGGAACATTGAGAGATACTTGAGTTTTGAACCTACATTGTTGGCGCCCACTAAATGAATAATTCACAGACACTGCGAGAATAAAATAAGCTGTCTTCTTAGCTTCATGCTTATTTGCCCGAAACATCCCATAACACATCCATAGAGACCTCGGCCCCTTTCCCCTGCTTCTTTCTTTACTGTTTAATCCCGTGCGGGCCGCGTCCGCAAGCTGCGCTCTAGTCTCACCCCTTTTGCACCGGGTCAAAGATCAATATAGAAGTGTGATTAATCGGCTTAATTTTTTTAATCGCGTTAATTTTTCTGTGATTAATTAATCGAAATTAACGCGTTAATTTGACAGCCCTAATTTTTTTTACATTTGCAAAAGAAAATATAGTCTTGTTATATCCTCCAATAACACCGTATAGTTGAAATTTAGAATTTCTAAGTATTTCAATGAGTGCCCTATAAAGGGTTAAAAATTCAATGATTTTGATTGTGGCCATTTTGGAAGATAGGCAAAAAAATATATAATAATAATAATAATAATTGATAGGTTTTATATAGCGCTTTTTTGTAGGTCACTCAAAGACGCTTTACATTGCATAGAATATACATAAAAGAAAAGAAAAAAAAAACACAAAAACAAATTCAAAATAGAGTCAGGTGTGGTATGGGTGGAGTCAGGGGTCGTATGCTTTCTTGAAGAGGTGAGTTTTGAGTCAGCTTTTGAATAAGTTAATAGAGTCTGAGTTTCGGATGTTTGGGGGGAGGGAGTTCCAGAGGGTTGGGGCAGAAATGGCAAAAGCTCTGTCTCCCAGGGTATATGTTTGTTCTGGTTTCTTGACATTACTGCATAATCAAAATTGTTCTATAGACCCTCAATTTAGAAATTAAAACAAAACTTTCCGTCAATTTGAAATGAACTGAGTGTCCAGGCACCACACTAAAACCCATAGTATGCCAGACAAAATATTTAGGATGTCCCAATACATGCAAGTCAAATGCAGTATGCCAAAAATAACCATATGCCCTACTACAACCAATTTTAGTTTGCAGTTGGAATCCAGTATGCTTGAAGGTGCTCTGAAGAACTTTTAGTGTGTGTTAATAAAAGCGGTAGTGTTTTTACCACGCCAGCTATTGTTCTTGGTTGAGCTTATCCATGACAAAGACATTGAGAAAAACTATATAAAGATAGCATTCTATTACACTGATGGTCTTGTTTGCTGTTACAAAAATTAAGACTGTTTCAGACACATTTAAAAGTTCCTCATAGCACCTTAAAATATGTAGTTTACTAAAAGAAAAAGTATGTGATTTGGAACACAGGGCTTCAGCTTTACCAGCATGAATTAAATTTGATTCGATACAAAAGTTTTTACATCACAATTAAGACAAGAAACAAGACATAACGACAGGAGCCAAACATACTCACATTCAACACAACATTACAAAAACAGAAGACAACATTTAAACGTGGAGTCAGTGATTCTGGAGAACGCTTGTTGTGAAAATCACTCTGTCAAAATCAGTTAATATCTCCTCACGATCGGCTACCTGTCTGTACTGTGTTTGATCTGGAAAAGAATCCACTGTTAATACAAAGTCTAGGCTCTGTAAACTGGCATTGTGCTAGCTATAGTGGGTAACATAGTATATGTTATCAAAGGGGCCACCATAACAAGCAACAATGCCAGTTTACAGAGCCATAGGCTGTGTATTAATAACAGATTTGTTTTCAGAGCCAACACAGTACGGAGAGGTAGCTAATCTTGAGGAGATATTCACTGATTTTGACGACTAATGATTTTGACAACAAACGTTCTCCAGAATCACTGACTCCACCTTTAAATACAAGGCAACTCATAACTCGATTCATACAGGTTTTTTAGAGTAAAATGCAAGGACTTTTTGAGCACTTTCAAGATCAAAGTTCAAATTTTTCAAGGACCCTGAAGCTTTATTTATATGTACAGCACCGGAAAAGAGACCAGTCTGGATTTTTTTTACTTATTGAAAATGCTATAAATTACAATATTTTTATTGTGAATTTGGTAGAAATGTTGTCAGTAGTTTATATTATAAAATCAAAATGTTCATTCTACTCAAACATATGCCTATAAAGAGTAAAACAAGAGACACTGAACATTTGGTGTGGTCTCTTAAATATCATAAAATGTAAATTTGGCAATATCTAACTAATTGTGTACATGTTAATCTCTTAAAAAAACAAAAACCTATGTATTCCAATATGCAAATGTTACATAAATACAATAAAAGTGAAATACATTTTCATTCATTTTCATCATCTTTAAAAAAAAAACTAAATCTAGATGTTGGATAAAGCCAGAGTATTACATTTTTACTACATTTTTGTGTCCAAATTTTTTGCAAAACAGATTATAGATACAGCCTTCTTGCAATATATAAATAAAAAGATACTATGTTCAGGTTTTAAAAATGCATTTCAATGATTTGCCGACTTAGAAGGCAAGTTACCATCACTTCCCAGTATGCTATCCTAACGTGGTTGACACCTTACTATTATTAATTTTACATTTTTTAAATCATTTTTTTTTAGGTGCAAGGATAACATTTTGAGGTGCTTCAGTACACGAAAAAGGGGCTAAAATTGCCCTTTGTTGCTTTTGAAAATCTTAAATCAGATCAAATCAAATCTTCAAAGACATTTACAGAGACAGTCACTTACAGATGTACTTATTCAACTGCTTATTATCATCTTATATAAATTAATTTAAATAAATCAGCTATAAACACTTATTTAAGTACCCCAAATGTTTTACATGAATACAATAGTCGAATATTTACATATATTTTTTTAATATAATTATAATTATTTTTTTTTTACATTTTCACACCAAATTATTTGCATTTATACTATGAAAAAAGCAAAAACAAACACCCAAAAGTAAAACAAAAACACCACATACACATACACAGTATCTTTGTATTATAAAGATTGAAGGTGACTTACAGATGTGCTGCTGCTCCCTCTGCATCCAAACACAGAGTCACTCCCTCAGTGAGAGGAAAAAGATTTGGTTCAGTTTGACCCAGCAGCTAAGACAGCTCCTCCCCATTCTGAAGAACTCATTTACTCTCTTTACTTCATAATTCTTAAAGGAATAGGATGCCAATTTTTGTGTGTGTGTGTGTGTGTGTGTGTGTGTGTGTGTGTGGTGTGTGTGTGTGTGTGTGTGTGTGTGTGTGTGTGTGTGTGTGTGTGTGTGTGTGTGTGTGTGTGTGTGTGTGTGTGTGTGTGGTGTGTGGTGTGTGTGTGTGTGTGTGTGTGTGTGTGTGTGTGTGTGTCTGTGTGTATGTGCGTGTGTGTTTTTGATACAGAAATACTCTCACTTACTCTCTTTCCTCATAATTTTTTTTTTTCCGCTTTTTTTACTCTCCTGCTCAAGAAAAGGCATCGGAAACAGTTCCTGTGACTGTGTGTGCATTTTTTTAAGCAACTTATTTTGCATTTTCAAGCTTCATTAGACAGTACAGAGTTGAAATGGGGAGACAGAGAGAGAGAGGGGGGATGACCTGCAGTAAAGGTCCACGGGTCGGAATCGAACCCGCGACCACTGCAACGAAGGCCAGAGCCAATATGGTACACGCTCTATCCACTACACCACCCCGTGTGTGCATTTTTGATATAGAAATGAAATGGGCAAAGGTCTCTCATCCAGGTTAGCTTAGCTCAAACACTGGTAGTCAAGGGGAGCAGGTCAAAAGATAAACGTTACAACATCACTAACTTAACGCTCCTGTGTGCTTGTTGGGATGCAGTTTATTTACCACGTTATGTTGACCTCTAGATTTTTACACTTTATGTCATTTTAGAATCAAATAAATACTGGAAGGAAACCTGGAAGTGCACATTTGACAAAAAATAAATACAAAATTACTATTCCCATCAGAACTCTCTTCCACTACTTTCTTCTTAGTTTTTTTTATATCTACGAATGTGTAGTTGAAATGTGAAATACTTGGTGCTGTAAAGAAGGATTTGTTCATATGGTATTCATTGTCTGATGTATGAGATCATTTTCTTCCTAAAATCATGCTGAAAATGCATTTTAAAAACATGTACACATGTACATAATTAAATAGATTTAGCATATTTGCATATATATTTAGACATAGCTATAATCACAAAAATACTATGTTCAGGTCGTACAACAATGCATTTTCAGCACGTTTTAAGAAGAGAATGTCTCATAAATCAGACAATTGACAACATATGAACAAATCCTTCTGTAATAACCTTCAGAATAGTGCTGAGAATAATTATGGAACACATTGATTTGGAGGCTTCTACCCTGCCTGTTCTGAAAAAGGAGAGAATTGTCTCATGTGTTCCTCTCTCTGTGAGTTACATCTCCTTGCGACATCCTGTTACAAAAAGCAGGTCATACGTTTTAGACCTACTTGCCATCTCCTCGGCCACAGTTGACTCACAGTTAAAATGTACTACCTTTTTTAAATAGTTGTAACAGAAGTGAACATACTGATTGATTTCCTTTGCGACCATTCACATGTATTCCTTACATACAGTGTTGTTTACTTACACTGTGCATATGCCAGGAGGTTTGAAGGCTCTCTTGCCACTGCCTCACTCTTGCTCTCTCTCTCTCTCTCTCTCTCTCTCTCTCCTCTCTCTCTCTCTCTTCATCCTTCTCCCTCTCTCTCTCTCTCTCTCTCTCTCTTGGCATCCTCCCCTCCTGTTTCCCAGGCTGGAGGAGTGCAGCTGGAAAGATAAGCAGATGTAAGTGCTTTATAAGTTGAGATTCTTTGATTGAAAAAAAAAAAAAACTTCTGGTCACAATCCACAGCCTGTAACAGCTGCCTTGATTGTCGGTTTCCACAGAAATTCGTAGCCACTCAATACTTTCACTGATACGAAACCAAACAAAGGTAATTGATGTTAGTTCTTTAGAATGAGGAGGAGTTAGCCAAGGTGTGTGTGTGTTGTGTGTGTGTGTGTGTGTGTGTGTGTGTGTGTGTGTGTTGTGTTGTGTTGTGTGTGTGTGTGTGTGTGTGTGTGTGTGTGTGTGTGTGTGTGTGTGTGTGTGTGTGTGTTGTGTGTGTGTGTGTGTGTGTGTGTGTGGTGTGTGTGAGAGAGAGAGAGAGAGAGAGAGAGGAGGGGTGGTGGAGGGTTTTTATTAGGAAAAAGTTTGTTTTTGTCTTTAGGGAGATTTCTAGAGAATTTTTAGAAACATTCTGAGTGTAAACAGTGCATGTGTGGAGCCAGCTGCAGCTTCTGAGTAATAGTCAATGTATTGTGTGTCTGAATGGAGTAAAACTTTAAAGGTATAATGTGTAATATTGGAGTATTTAGTAGCATCTAATGGTGAGATTGTAGATGTCAACGCTCCCCTTGGTAATCACTATATTTGGGTAGAATTTACAGAAGCTACGGTGGCCTTCAAGGACAAAAAGCTATAGTTACTAAAGTTTGGCATCATCCACCACTGCCTAAAGTCTTTCCACAATATCAAGTGATGAGGTGAAGATGTATTTAGTTATTTATTCTATAGTACTTCTTCTTCTTGGTCTTCCAACAGGTACATTCCCCCCCTGTGCTTCTGTATAAACATGGTGGTGCAACATAACATCTATCTATCCATCAAACGATCGATCGGTCCGTCCGTCCTCCATCCATCCATCCATCCATCCATCCATCCATCTATCTACTATCTATCTATCTATCTATCTATCTATCTATCTATCTATCTATCTATCTATCTATCTATCTATCTATCTATCTATCTATCTATCTATCTATCTATCTATCTATCTATCTATCTATCTATCTATCTATCTATCTATCTATATCTATCTATATCTATCTATCTATCTATCTATCTATCTATCTCCATCTATCCAGCTATCCATCTACTCTCCTTATATGGTCGTTTGTTCAGTCTGAATGTTGTCAAACAAACTGATAAACAGTAGAATGAGATAATATAATATTAGTCCAAAGAATTTGAGATTAATTCAACGATAACGTGCTTCAGATTTCCAGTGAATTTCAGCAGAAACTTCACACGAGAGAGAAAGCATTCTTACATCAATTTACTTTTTTTTTTGATTTTTGTCTTTTTAGCCTCCAAAACATTTAATAAAAAACGCAACTTCTAAAGCACTTACATCAACTAAACTTTCCAAAATCATTCTCAGCACTATTCTGAAGGAATGGGTTTTTTCATATGTGATTCATTGTCTATTTATGAAACATTCATTTCTTAAAAACAAGCCGAAAATGCATTTTGAAGTTATCAACATTAATTTAAAAGAGATAAAGAGATGCAGATTTCCTCTAATTATTGGAACAATTAGTTTAATATTTCCAACTTTTCAATAATTGTTCAAAGATTTCTGTAAAACAACTGTAATACAAAAAAAATAATTTTAAACTCAGTAATCAACTGGCAAATTGTAATCTTGATACAGTATCTATCTAAGTTAAAAATATTACCTATTCACCTGCTGTACCTTAAAACTAGACATTCTTCTCATTCTTACGTTCAAATCTGTATTCTTGATGGACAAACATTTGCATTTTATTTTTACATTTGAGCATACTTCCTCCTATAAAGGAACCAGGCTTGAACTGAGAAGGCACAGCTGCATTTTAACTTTGCTCACAGAAATGTGGGTTGTTTACGTGTAGTCTGTCTGTATTGTTGATATTGTAAGTTCTTTGTGAAGAGTGGCCCCTTTTTTGTAAATATTTAGATGTTAACCGAGATCTTTGGGCAACCCTTCAATCTTGATGGCCCTCAGCGTGTGTGTTGTTGGGTGTGTGTGTGTGTGTGTGTTGTGTTGTTATGTGTGTTCGTGGCGTGCGTGCATGCGTGCGTGTGTTGTGTGTGCTACACTCCCACTCTCAGATGCACTTGTTGAAGCTTATTTAAAATATAAATTTAAATACACGGGTAACTCCAATGCATTTTCATTTCGTGCTCTTAATTTTCATTTTAATAGTAATACAATCATATACAGTGGAGGAAATAAGTATTTGATCCCTCACTGATTTTGTAAGTTTCCCACTTACAATGAAATGAACAGTCTATCATTTTAATGCTAGGTTTATTTTAACAGTGATAGACAGAATATCAAAAAAAAAATCCAGAAAATCACTAAAAAAAAAGATAGAAAATATTTTGCATTTCATTGAGAGAAATAAGTATTTGATTAAAAATAATCAAAATTTAACCTTTGTTACGTCACCGCTGAAGGCAAAAATCATGTCCGATTCAATCTGCTATTGTCCAATATTGGTGATCCTTTTAGAATTGTAGCCCCAGTTTCCTGTTTTTAGCTGACAGGAGTGGCACCCGGTGGGGTCCACTGTTGCTGTAGCCCATCTGCTTCAAGGTTGGTCATTGGTTTTGCCTCAGAGATGGTATTCTGCATACCCTGGTTGTAACAAGTGGTTATTTGAGTTACTGTTGCCTTTCTATCATTTCAAACCAGTATGCCCATCCTCCACTGACCTCTGACTTCAACAAGGCATTTTACGTCCACACAAATGCCACTCACTGGGTATTTTTTCTTTTTCGGACCATTCTCTGTAAACCCTAAAGATGGTTTGGACTGAAAATCCCAGTAGATCAGCAGTTTCTGAAATACTCAGACCAGCCCTCTGGCACCTCAACATTGCCATGTTCAATGTCACTTAAAACCCCTTTCTTCCCCATTCTGTTGCTCGGTTTCAACTTCAGTAAGTTGTCCCGTCCAGGTCTGCATGCCTAAATGCATCGAGTTACTGACATGTGATTGGATGATAAGTTATATGTGTTAACAAGAAATTGAACCACTGTACCTGATAAAGTGGCCGGAGAGTGTACAACTCTGGAAGAAATTAAGAGACCACTCCAAATGGTCAGTGTTCTTGTTTTACTCTTTAGAGGCATATGTTTGAGTAGAATGAACATTTTGGTTTTGTAATATAAACTACTGACAACATTTCTACCAAATTCCGAATAAAAAAGTTGTCATCAATAGCATTTACATTAAGTAATGTAGAGATGAAGATTGAAGAAAAAAATCAGACTGGTCTCTTCATTTTTTCCAGAGCTGTAGATTTCAGTAAACAGGTCGACCTCCACTCTGTGGAATATACCGATTTGGTGCCACCTGGTGGAAGAGATACGTTACTCTTGTTTTCTCTTCTGGACATTGCAGGTTACTTTTATTAAAACAAACATTTAAAAAATTCTGTTGAGTTAGATTACATTTTCTCTGCACTGAAAAACAAATATAGTGTTAATACACAGCCTAGGCTTTGTAAACTGGTATGTAAACATATGGTATGTAAACAAAGGGGGCCCACCTAAGCTAGCAAAATGCTCGTTTATGCAGAAAACCTACCATGAGTCGGATTCAAACCCAGGTCTGCTGCGAGGTCTGAGCCTCTAGGGGGGATACTACACCACAACCACCCCCCGATATTCGCTGATTTTGACAAAACAAGTGATTTCGACAACAGACTCCACCTTTGAGAGTTAAAATATTCATTGCACATGCCATGGCATACCTAATTCCACTTGTCCATCTCTGTATTTAGATGGAGAACTACAGTAAGGCTGGTACGGTGGAGCGCCCGTCTGTCTGTCTGTCCGTTCCCGGCCTCCCGTCAGACACACCACAGATCAGAGTGAAAGACGGAAGCAACATCCGTACTACGCTCTGAGCCGACTGGAAGCTAAACCGCTAGCAGTAGAATCAGGTAGGGGATCTGTCTGTCTGTGTCTGTGTCTGTGTCTGTGTCTGTGTCTGTGTCTGTGTCTGTGTCTGTCTGCCTGCCTGCCTGTCTGTCTGTCTGTCTGTCTGTCTATCCATTTATATTTCTGTCTGTCTGTCTGTCTGTCTGTCTGCATTGACTCTTTTGACACTGTAACTATTGAAAACTGGATTTGTTAGAAAAATTTGAAAATGTGAAGCAGACGATAATTACAAAAAAAATGTTCCATTAAAAAGTTTCATATCTGAGAATCATTCCTTTTTAATCATGTGAGAGGGATTCAAGATTCAAGATGTTATTTTTTTTTCATATGCACATTAACAATTACAGCAGCTGTGTATGTGTGTGTGTGTGTGTGTGTGTGTGTGTGTGTGTGTGTGTGTGTGTGTGTGTGTGTGTGTGTGTGTTGTGTTTGTCTTTATGCACTTGTGGGGACCCACCCTTGGCGGACAACCCGTGTTGTGAGGACATGTGTCTTTGTGTGGCTATTTTGTCCAGTCCTCAAAAAAATGCTAAAATCAGCTCCTTTGGATCCAAGGAATGATCTTTAAAAGATCTTTGTAAGATTTGAAGAAAAATATGTGATAATATTGTAATCAATTATACAATCAAAATATTCTGTCCACTTCTCTTCAGAGGTTAAACGTGCTCCGAGGAACTCTGAGCTTTCATTCATTGTAGCGCCCCCTTTGGAAAAAAAGCGGTAGTGTTTTTTACTACGTCAGCTGTTGTTCTTGGGTTGAGGGACCCATGACAAAGGCATTAAGAAAAACTATATAAAAATGTAATTCTTTGCGCTGATGGTCTCGTTTGCTGTTACATGTCATTTATGATCATCAGAGGAAAAATTTGACTGTTTCAGAAATATTTTAAAGTTCCTCGTAGTTACTTTAGGAATGGATTTAAAATAAGCTCTGACTGTAAATCTTTCTCTCTGTCTCTCACTCTCTCACTCACTGTTTCAGAAATATTCAAAAGTTCCTCGTAGCACCTTCTATAACTCATGTAAATCTTTCTATAGAAACCAACCAACCACTACAGGGCTCCAGTTTACTTGAGGTGAGGGTGAAGAGGCCGCTTGATAATAATCGCAAAATCCATGGAGCAATCAGCCACTCTGGAGTCAGTTCAGGTCAGTCCACCCACACACACACACTCACACACAGACACACACACACACACACACACACACACACACACACACACACACACACTCGCACACACACACACACACACACACACAAAGACGCTCACACTCACACTCTCATGTTAATACTTAATGTTTCAAATATCTGATTGAAAATAAATGTTCGAGTAATTTCTCATTAATTAAAATGTAGTGTGTGTGTGTGTGTGTGTGTTTCCGGGTGGGTGGTTGGATGTGTGTGTGTGTGTGTGGGTGTGTGTCAACAGTGCTGATAGTAAAGTCTGAATGTTGCAGGGAGAACAGAAAAAATGCATGATAACGTCATTTGACATAAATTAATATGATACTACTACTACAGACTATGAGGCAATTTGTTTACAGAAATCATGAATTAATTTTTTTATTTTATTTTATTTATATATATCAACAATATTTCAAATAATTAGTGACCCTTACTACTACTAGTTATTTATCAACAAGTAGTCGTAAGTAGTAAGTTATCTATGGTCGATCCCCCTCGCCCCCACCACATATTCAAGTGTTCCTGAGCAAGACACTGAACCCTTAAGGTAAATATGAGACTGTTTCAGATATATTTAAAAGTTCCTCGTAGCACCTTTAAAGGTGCAGTGTGTAATATAATATGACATCATCAAGAAAGTTCTACAAAGTTCTAGAATGCAACGCTCCCTGGGTAACCCCAACCCTTTCGAATAATAACAGAAGCTACAGTGGCCTTCAAGGACAAGAACAATTCTAAATTTTAAACAATGCACCTGATGACATTCCAACTATGACACTTTCAAGATGGCGGTACTAGGCCTTGGTCCAAGATATGCAGAAATATGGACATATATGAGACCCTTTCTAAGGGAAAAAAATAATAATTCAAAAAAAAATGTTCAGCTATTATGCACTAAATTAAACGTACTTATGGTTATTATAATTACTTTCTACAAAATCTGCTAGGAAATAAAACCCAAAATTCTACACACTGCAGGTTTAATGAACTCCTCAGTGTATAACTCATGATGTGAATCTTTCTATAGAAACCAACAACTCCAATCTGTTGAGACTCTCCAGTTTACTTGAGGTGAGGGTGAAGAGGCTGCTGGGTAATAATCGCAAAATCCATGGAGCAATCAGCCACTCTGGAGTCAGTTCAGGTCAGTCCACCCACCCACACACACACACAGACACACACACACACACACACACACACACACACACACACACACACACACACACACACACACACACACAACACACACACACACACACACACACACACACACACACACACACACACACACACACACACACACACACACACACACACACACACACACAAAGACGCTCACACTCACACTCTCATGTTAATACTTAATGTTTCAAATATCTGATTGAAAATAAATGTTTGAGTAATTTCTCATTAGTTAAAATGTAGTGTGTGTGTGTGTGTGTGTGTTTCCGGGTGGGTGGTTGGATGTGTGTGTGTGTGTGTGTGTGTGTGTGTGTGTGGTGTGTGTGTGTGTGTGTGTGTGTGTGTGTGTGTGTGTGTGTGTGTGTGTCAACAGTGCTTATAGTAAAGTCTGAATGTTGCAGGGAGAACAGAAAAAATGCATGATAACGTCATTTGACATAAATTAATATGATACTACTACTACGGACTATGAGGCAATTTGTTTACAGAAATCATGAATTCATTTTTTTATTTTTATTTTATTTATATATATCAACAATATTTCAAATAATTAGTGACCCTTACTACTACTAGTTATTTATCAACAAGTAGTTGTAAGTAGTAAGTTATCTATGGTCGACCCTCAACCACAGGGTCGGTGGTTCGATCCCCCTCGCCCCCGCCACATATTCAAGTGTTCCTGAGCAAGACACTGAACCCTTAAGGTAAATATGAGACTGTTTCAGATATATTTAAAAGTTCCTCGTAGCACCTTTAATGAACTCCTCAGTGTATAACTCATAATGTGAATCTTTCTATAGAAACCAACAACTCCAATCTGTTGAGACTCTCCAGTTTACTTGAGGTGAGGGTGAAGAGGCCGCTTGATAATAATCGCAAAATCCATGGAGCAATCAGCCATTCTGGAGTCAGTTCAGGTCAGTCCACGCACAGACACACACTCACACACACACACACACACACACACACACACACACACACACACACACACACACACACACACACACACACACCACACACACACACACGCACACACACAGAAGCTCACACTCACACTCTCATGTTGATATTTAATGTTTCAAATATCTAGTTGAAAATAAATGTTCGTAAATTGAGTAATTTCACATCTATTAAAATGGAGTGTGTGTGTGTGTGTGTGTGTGTGTGTGTGTGTGTGTGTGTGTGTGTGTGTGTGTGTGTGTGTGTGTGTGTGTGTGTGTGTGTATGTGTGTGTGTGTGTGTGTGTGTGTGTGTGTGTGTGTGTGTGTGTGTGTGTGTGTGTGTGTGTGTGTGTGTGTGTGGTGTGTGTAGTGTGTGTGACAGGAAAATTGTGTTAATGTATTTTTTTACATTTTGTAGCTGTATTTTTGGTGTCTGAAAAAATTCAATATGTCAAAATATGCAACGTTATTGTTATGAACTCAACATGTCTTAGCTGTAACATTAATGCATCTACAGCTCTGATAAAAAATTAAGAGACCACTCCAAATGTTCAGTGTCTCTCGTTTCAATATCTATAGGCATTTGAGTAGAATGAACATTTGGTTTTATAATATAAACTACTGACAACATTTCTACCTAAATCCAATACATTGTTTGTCAAGAGCATTTTCAAAAAGTTATATAGAGATGAAGATTTAAGAAACATGTTTTTATGCTACCTTCTTGGCCAGGACTCTCTTGAAAAAGAGATTCTGAATCTCAATGAGAATATTCGTGGATAAATAAAGGTTGATAAAAAATAAATAAAAAATATTTTGATTTAAGTTCAGAAAATTTATTTAAAAAAAAGGCTTGACTAGGTGCATGAAAACATTATTAAGAATTGGAATTCCTAACCTGCTGTTTCATGGAAAAAACCCGATGTTTTAACGTTGCACTGTCAAAAGATCATAAAGAACAAATATGCAGTACAGATTGTTCAACTGTGTGTGTGTGTGTGTGTGTGTGTGTGTGTGTGTGTGTGTGTGTGTGTGTGTGTGTTTCTGAGTGGGTGTTTGTGTGGTGTGTGTGTGTGTGTGTGTGTGTTTCTGAGTGGGTGGGGTGTGTGTGTGTGTGTGTGTGTGTGTGTGTGTGTGTGTGTGGTGTGTGTGTGTGTGTGTGTGTGTGTGTGTGTGTGTGTGTTTGTGTGTTTGTGTGTGTGTGTGTTTCCGGGTGGGTGGGTGCGTGTGTGTGTGTGTGTGTGTGTTTCCGGGTGGGTGGGTGGATGTGTCTGGGTTTGTGTCAACAGTGCTGATAGTACAGTCTGACTGCTGCAGGGAGAAAAGAAACAATGCATGATAAGGTTATTTGACATGAATTAATATTTATTTGTAAAACCATTTACAGAATACGTTTGTGTTAAACAGTTTCTAAATGTGACATTCCTAGCCTGTAGGAACTGTACTTTGCAGAGGCAATTGTTTTTTTTAAGATCATGTTTTGGCTTGTTCAAGCTTTATTTGACAGTGCAGAGTTGAAATGGGGAGACAGAGAGAGAGGGGGGGGTGACATGCAGTAAAGGTCCACGGGTTGGATTTGAACCCGCGACCACTGCAATGAGGCCTGAGCAAACATGGTATGCACTCTATCCACTACATCACCGGGGCAGCCGCGGAGGCGATTTATTTACAGAATTGATTCTCAATGACCCAGATTTCACTGATGTGATGAAATCTGTTTTTCTGACAGATTATATGTACTTAGAAGTGGTGGGTGGCATTATTTTATATAACAGAGGCAGCTTGCCAAGTGACCGTTACTTTTACGGGTTATTTATTAACTAGAACTCTTTAAAAACTGTGTGGTGTGTGTGTGTGTGTGTGTGTGTGTGTGTGTGTTGTGTGTGTGTGTTGTGTGTGTGTGTGTGTGTGTGTGTGTGTCTGTGTTGTCTGTGTGTGTGTGTGTGTGTGTGTGTGTGTGTGTGTGGTGTGTTGTGTCTGTGTGTGCCCATCCCTAGTCAGAACTATTTAAAAACGCCACCAAACGTCTCCTGAACTCAAAACCAGATCCTAATTCAAGATGTTTTCATTGAAGATACTGCTGTCCCTGGCTCTGACTGTGCTGCCTGACACTGCTGTGGGGACTTCACCACCAGCAGTCGGTGAGTTATTTTAAGATTTGGTTTGTAAATGTTGTTTGATAAAGAACTAAATAATATAATAATAATAATAATAATATATAATCAGATCTGGCTGTAAGGAAATATAAGATATATCTAAATACACCTAGCAATTGTTATGAGCTTTCTTAGCTGCAACATTAGTTAATTTAACTAACTAACTGTTATTAATATAACAACGTACAACTGCCATAGCTCTGGCTTCTATTTGCTCAAATCAGGTTTAAAGGTGGAGTCAGTGATTCTGGAGCATAATTGTTGTCAGAACATTTCTTTCTAGCCTCAACCTCGTATGTACAGAAATTAAGTAAATGTTTTTAATTACATTCCAACTCTGGATTTTAGATGTCTAAGAAACAGAAATATATCTAAATATGCACCGTACTTGTTAGCTATAACTTTGCAACAGTTAAAAGCGCACTATGCAGTTTCAGAGGAGGGGGGTTTATGTATTGTAAACGAAATTTGGGCCCTGCTGCTGTAAACAGTTATTTTAAGATTTGTTTTCTAAATGTTGTTTAATAAAGTTAAGTTTAATAATTATTATTATTATTAGATGTGGGTGTATTAAAATAGAAGATTTATCTGATTCTGGAGAATGCTTGTTGTCAAAACATTTCTTTCTAGCCTTGTATGTACAGTAATTGAGTAAATGTAATTAGATACCTTCCAACTCTGGATTTTTAGATGTTTAAAAATATATATCTTAATATGCAATGTTATTTTTTATTGTTCTTTACCAGCTACAACATTAATGCATTCACTATGTGTGTGAAAAAAAAAAGCTTTACTGCCAGCCACAGATCCACTCCTTAGCCCACCACCCTGTTCCAGTATTGAAGAAAAACTAAGGGGTGCCCTTAGCTCAGTTGGTAGGGCGTCCTCCCCATGGGCCTCGGCCAGCAGCGGATCCGGGTTCGATTCCAGCCCGTGGTCGTTCTCTGCATGTCACTCCCCTCTCTGCCCCATTTCAACTCTGTCTCTACACTATCAATAAAGCATAAAAATGCAAAAGAAATAAAACTATAAACAAACAAGATTTGGTCGATTAAACACCTAAATGTGCATTTAGGACCTGTGATTTATACCATTATGAAAACAATCTTATAGTTATATATAAAAGTTATATAAATTGGAAAAACAACTCAAAATTGACCACTGCCTGAAAAAAATATTTTTTGCCTGCAGTGTCTTGTCCTAAAGACCTACTTCACCCGTGGAAATATTAAGGTGTATTGAACTCTGAGATCCTATGCAGTATAAATGTGCAAACATTTTAGAAATCGATTTATCCTAGCCCGAGAAAAGGCAGAAAGAGGTTATGGTCTCACTGTCTAACCCTACATTTTCCCATGCGTGACATCACACATGGTAATATGTAGGGTTAGGATTAACAGGACAGCTGGCCCAAGGGAAGACTGAGGGAAGAAAAACCTAATTCATTATATTATAATTGTGATTTTATAATGATGGAACGCCGGTTACATATGGGTGAAGTATTCCTTTAATGTAAAGGGAATGTACAACTGATGCATTTGGAAAATAACTAATAATACTTTAATTAGTTAAATGCATTTCTTCATCTAATCATAGTCAAGGTTACTTGCTTTTATTTCAGTAGATTTAAGGTGGAGCCAGATATTCTGGAGAATGGTTGTTGTCAAAATCACTTTTATTTTTATTTTTTTAAATCACAGAATACCTCCTTTACGATCGGCTGCCTGTGCGTACTGTTTCGTGCCCTGAAAATCCAATGTTAATACACAGCCTAGGCTTTGTAAATTAGTATGTAAATAAAACAAAGGGTATGTAAATAAAGATGCCTCCTGTAGCTATAGTAGCATGCCTGTCTACAGAGCCTAGGCTGTGTATTAACACCAGATTTTATTCACAGTAGGGGAGAGTGGAGTAAAGTGAGACACTTACATTTTCTCCCCTCTAAGCAAGCTAAAATAATTTATCATTAATATTTACACATTTCCCATTAATTCAGGATGTTTCTAGCAATGGAAATGATCAGAATGTATTCAGGAAAGGAAAGTGAAAATATGATTGTTTAAAAAAGTTGTCTTGTGTCTCACTTTACCCCAGCTTATGGGTAAACTGAGACAGATCAGAGAAATCAAGGGGTAAACTGATCCACTTGAATGAATGTGTGTGTAAATGGGAACAGGTCTACCTTGCTAAAGAGTCTCTGGTCTCAATGGGATTTACCTCAAAAAGTTCAAAATCAAACAAAAACAAGCTGCACATTTTATTTTCTTATTCCTCTTGCACACAACACAAGCCACCTGCTATCGGTGGTGGCTTGTGGTGGTGGCACCCACCACTTCTATGAATAAGTCACTCTGAATCTTTATCACCTCTGACAGGCACGGTTTCTCAGAACCACTAACTGCTTGTAGTATTATCAGTAGTAGGTAGTAAGAGCTTTCCCTTGCTCATATCTGAAAGACCTCTCCATGACCTGAAAACCTTCTCCTCTCAGACTGCAGCCTTTCTCAGCCCTTACCAGGGCTTGAGAAAGCTTTTTGCCTTACTCACCTTACTGGGTCCACAAACAAAAACATCTAATTGCCCCAAATTTACTGTTTCTCTCCCTCCTACCCAGGATGTGCCAGAGCCATTGTGGCTGACATTGTGTTCCTGGTTGATGGCTCCACCAGCATTGGCACCGAAGACTTTCATGAAGTCCGCGTGTTTCTGCGAGACTTCATAACAGGCCTAGAAACCGGCCCGGACAAAGTTTGGGTCGGCTTGGCTCAGTACAGTGATGAGCCCCACATAGAGTTCCTGCTAAAGGATTACATGGACAAATCCTCCATGCTGGCTGGAGTGGCCAACTTCTCCTACCGAGCAGGACGCACGTACACAGGCAAGGCCATCGACTTCCTTGTGGACCAGTTCTTCACAGAACAGGTAAAACACTATAGATTACATATTCCATTTTAAGATTTAAGATATTGAAGATCTTAAATGGACTTTGAACTATCTATTAATTACGTCTGTTGTGCCTTAGTAGATTCATTGTCCTATATTTTCTCTGCTATTGAAAAGATAAATGATTATGTGAGTTTCTGTATGTCTGAGACAGGTATTGAGCTTCTGTTGAGTGTTTGTCTGACGTATTGTGTTGACTTTTATTATGTTGAGAGTATAAATGCTTTATACCATAGTCTGTGTGAATACTCTATTCTGATTGGCTGGAGTACATTCCATGGGTGTGGATTAACTTCTGATGTATGGACAACTAGATGGAACTGTTTACATTCTGTCCACTTTAATGCGTCGCCGGCTCGCCGCTGATTAAACTGTGTTGATAAGGGATTTATAAAGCCTAAAATATCCTGCCGTGCAATAGCCTCTGGACACCACACGATGGCGCTCGTAACACAAGAGCCGTAGTAACGATAGTAGTACAATAAAGTGGCTAAACTTAATGTCCTCTGGTTAAACGTCAATGGTGATCTCGTTAAAAAGGTGAGTAAGACCCCTGTTTAATTTGAGAAAAGGTTTGTAACTGAGTTTACATGTGTTTAGCCACCAAAGCCCGGCTTCACTGTCTATCTGGACATAGGCTACTGCTGTCAGTCAGTCACTGCCTCATGTAACTTCTGGCTGTAGCCCGTAATACACATGTTCGCCAGTCATATTCTCCGTGAAATGCGTTATTTATTTTGGGGGAAATGCTTCGTTAGCTCGGTGGAACTGTTGTTAAACATGTTGGGTGATTACATTTACTGTTTGTACAGCGTGCGCAATGTTTTTTGACTTTGTATATTGCTAGCATAACAGTAGCTCTGTGGCTAACAGCTGCCGCATTCTCCCGTTGCTCGTGTACCTGGTCCGACTTCCTAGTACAATTTGAACGCACCGTTAAAGCCAAATTCTGTCGTTGTCAGGTCGTATCCTTGGTTGTTCCTATTGACTGGAGTACTGAACTACGTTTTCATTACATAAGAACCTTATGGGTTTGCGATGGGTATTCCAGTTATTATACGAGGTCTCGGGCGTTGCTGTGGAAACAACTTGTTATTCGTTCAAAACAAATCTAGTTTCTTTTAAAAAAAATCTAATTTGATCACAAAAAGGCATGAAAATTTAGCTGATTGGTCTAAGTATTATTTTTATTAGTAGGAGACTATGGTATAAGCGGGTTAATGCCCTTCGAGGTGTCCATGTATCATGTACTTCGTGAAGGCAACACAAAGCGTCGGACAGTTCTCGCCTCCACGGTGTCCATTAATACATGATACATGGACACCTCGTCGGGCATTAACCCTTACATGTAAGTAAGGTTATGTTTTTTCTGTACTTTAGATGTACTGTAAGTATTAATGTTGAAGCCCCTGTGAACCTTAATTTAAAAAAAATCCTTTTAACTACATACTTACTGTATGTTATTTGGGGAGCTGGTTTAATAATAATAAAACATCTGAAAAGAGTTAGGCGTATTTATCAATCCAACTTAAAGATATTCTCATTAAAGTTTGATTAACTTCACAGAAATTCTGTTTAGATGAGGCGGGCTATGCTCTAGTTCTTACGACACAATAAGTTTCTGAACCAATCACGGCAGTGCTTTGCTCGATTGACTAGAAAGTATAGGATTGTTGCCATTGTGATTATTTGATACGGCCACACCCAGACGGTCCTGTCAGACGGTCTAGACAGTAAAAATGCTGGTGGTTTAATCTAAGTTTTATATTATTTTTGGTCGTCTATTTTAAATTAGATTTTTGTAAAAGCTTAAAGCTGGGGTGGAGGATTTGGGGAGAAAATGGCAGTTGGGATAGAGATTTGAATCCAAATACCTCAACCGCTCCACTTGTTCTCTTTGGTCCCTCCCCGACACGCTCTACACCAACAAAGTCGTGCCAAAGTGAATGGACAGTCCCAACAGCCAATAAGAAAAGAGAATAGGACTCTCGCTCTGATTGGTCAAAGTGTACAGCTCATGTTAACTTTGACCAATCAGAAATCACATACCCGAGCTTTAGTAAGGCACCCAACTTTGACATCATATATTGATATTTTACTATTTTCGACCAGGTGTACAGAGGCTTTAACATTTCATATGTTACAGAATAATGGAGCCCCCATGAATCGTAGCTATTGTTTGAAACATATAGAAGATAATGTGGATCTTGATAAACTAAACTGAACAGGCGGGGAGCAGAGCCAGACAACGCGTGCCTCAGATCGCTGTGATCATCACAGACGGGGAATCCAACGATCGAGTGACAGAGCCGGCGCAGCGCCTTCGACAACATGGCGTCATTGTGTTTGCCATCGGCGTGGGACAGGCTGACATGGTGGAGCTCGAAGACATCGCCAACCGGCCATCCAGCCGCTTCCGTTTCAAAATCGATAACTACCAGGCTCTGCAGAGGCTCACAGAGGGTCTGCTGCAAACTGTATGCACCTCCGCAGATGATCAGAGGACCGGTAAGGCAAAGGATTATAACAGTGGTGTATACAGTAAAAAATTGTCTTTATTTTAACTAGGTTTTATAATATCTATGAACATTTATTTTCAATCAGATTTTTTGTCAAAGCTTATTGAGACCCCAAACTTTGATATCATATATTGATTCTGACTATTTAGATCATGAAAGCAATTTTTTTCTTTTTTCTTACTGTACTTTTTGGTTTATCTGATTTCAGCCTTGAAAGAAAAGTTTGCGGACATTGTGTTCCTGGTGGACGGTGCTGAGTTCCAGCAGTGTAAGGGCATCCTCACCGAATTGGCAAATCAACTCAACATCGGAGCGTCCGCTCACCGTCTGAGCGTGGCACAGTATGCTGAACTTGTTACGTTGGAATTTAAACTTAACACTCACCAAACCAAAGAACAGACTATGAGAGCTATTGAGGGTCTTCAGCCGATCAGACGACAACCCAGCGATCCTCGTAACCTGGGAAACGCATTGCGGTACACACGCAATTACCTTTTCACTCCAGGGTACGGAAGCCGGGAAGACCAAGGCTACCGACAGTTCCTGGTTGTTCTAAGTGGAAAGAACTCGGATGACTGGGACTTTCATAGGGAGTCACGTCTGATCAGGTCATCAGGAATAACTGTGGTGGGGATGAGCCTTAAAGATGGCGTGCAGGACACACGTGCAATAGCTACTGCACCTTACTCTTTCCAATACACGAGCAATGCTGTATCTTTTCTGAAGGCTGTTATTGATACAGAGAAGGAGAACATTGTCACTGGAGGTAAAGCATTTTTTACCCTATCTACACCTTTAGTACTATCAATTAAATAGTTAGATGCACCTTTGAAAATGTTTTTTGCAACCAATTATTCAAAATCACCATATTTTTTACCATTAAGGTCTGGTTGCAATAGTTAGAGAAAATGCCTCGTATGTCTGAGATTTTGAATGGCGGGTGATGAACTTTTCCAACACGTGGGTCATCAGCTGTGATGGGTCTGAAAATACACTAGGGGTCACTCAGACCACTCAAAACCAAATGGGACTTTTGGGGAGCCTTCCGGACATTTGGTGATCTATTTATGGTCCCCGGGCCTTAAGTAGGGCAGGACAGGGATGCTGGGCTTGCCCTTCCTCAGTGGGCCCTGCATTGGAGCTCCAGGGACCTCCAGGAACCTTGCCCACCATTCGAAACAGCCTAACCACATTTAAACACCTCCCCCTGGGTTAAAGACACCTACAATTGCCCCCGCCAGAGTTACTCGCCCCCGGTACCACTTTTACTGTGGTACTTCTGTCAGGACAATGGGGAAGACAAGCCCCCCTTACAGGAGTCCACCAAATGTCCCAAAATGTCATCCCAGCACTGTTGACAAAAACAGGCGAATCCCCCACCCTAGGCGGGAGCTTAACCAATCACAATCACTCTACAGTGTGGAGTTCCCAAGTCTCCAGTTTCCCTTAAAATGGGGCTTCTGGTTATGCTTTTGGGCATGTTTTCAAAGTTACAACCTCTTCTAACTGAATTTTGGGCTTTCACCCAATAACTGACCTGCCTCTAGTTGCATGTTTGCATTTGCTAATTTAAAACTCAAAATGGGTCAAAAAGTTACACACAGGTCATGGAGCAGTGGTAGGGCTGAGATTGATGCCCCAAATGTCTCCAGTTTCCCTTAGAATGGGGAATTTGGCCATGTGGGAACACAGGGCCCCTTTACAAGAGTCACCCAAATGTCCCAAAATAAGATAACCTGGAAATACGGGAACGTTTCGGAAATTTGGGCATCGACCTCTGCCCTAGTACTGCTCGATGACCTTTGCGTGACTTTTTGACCCATTTGGGGATTTAAAGTAGCGAAACATGCCGCTAGAACCACCAGAGTCTGGTCAGTTATCAGTCAAAGTGGTACCACCAGTGAAAGTTGGGAACCTCTTGGAAATTTGGATATAAATCTCTGTCTGGACATTGAGGAACACAGGGCCCATAGAAGAGTCGACACCCAACCTACCTGGTTCCCTTATAATGGGACATTTGATAGACTTCTGTATGGAAGCCCTGGGTTCCCAAATGTCCAGTCACAGGTTGATCCCAAATATGCCAAGTGTTCCCTGGATATTCGGGTATCACTTGGACTTTTGGGTATCCTTTTGGACATTTGGTGTACCCTTGGGGGTCACTGGGGACAGAAGGGACCATTACCCTCAATGTTCAGGAGATGAACTGAACTGTCCGTGTAGGAGTCCCCCGTCCATATAGTCAATGCCACAGTGCGAACACGGGTCCGACCCCATTTTCCTTGCGCCCCATATTAGAGACTTCCTAGTGCAGGTGTCATGGTAGTGTGATACTTTAAAGCCAATTAATACAACTCAAATAAACTGATATAAGTGTACTATTACATTATCTGCTACTGTTATTACATTTTTAAACAATTATTTAGACCCAGACAATAATGAAATAAGTTCTTACACTTTGAGCAGAAAGTTATTTCGATTTTGATTGGAAATGTTATTACATTATAGACCAGACCTGGGCATTGTTTGACCCGCGGGCCACATCCGGCCCGCTGGCTGTCTCTGACTGGCCCGCGTGAGGTCAATGGAAAATTAAGAATCAAACGTAAATAAGTTTAAATCATGAATGGAATACAGCGGCATTGCTTTTATTTTGAAAGCAAGTTTATATTTTGCGCGAGCGTATGCAGCTTTCTCTTCACTGGTTGTAAATCGCAATTCAAAAAAAGGAGAAGAAGCGTGCTCTGTTTAAGTGCGCTGCCGTGCGCTGCACGCTGAAAAAAAGTGACTCAGTGCAAGCTACACGGTCAACCTCCGCACTCGGATTATAGACTACAAGACATGCAGCACACACAGGAGACAGTTGTTTACAGAGCACAAAAATCATCAGATTTAAACTTCCTCTCAAAGTTTACCAGATTGAGACATTTAGCCTTAAAATGTAAATAATAGCCCAATAATAATAATAAAAATGTAATGGGGGGGTGTGGGGCAGGATTTGCTTGGTGGATTGTTTTATCCTGTTCAGAGGACAATACAAGTAATAGATAATAATGAACAAAAATTGTGTTGCAGTGTAGGATACTTATTTTTATTTGTTGTTATTTTCATTATTTTAAAGTCACTATAATGCAGGAAACAATGGCTTTAAAGCTCACATTTTCTGGGGGTGAACCCCCAAACCCTCACTTTGGTTTCGGAATAACAGGTCTCTTAGTTGGGAAGTATGGCCAAGGTTCCCCTGCTTCTTGCACATTTTGTTCACAATTGCTATGGTAAATGTTGATTAAGTGGTATAATGTTGGCATTTTCATGGCTTTTTCTTTGCCATAACATTTACTGCAGCTTATCAGAACCATATACTTTACTTCTTTTTATAAAAAGATACGACTAATATTGACCAGAAATGAGTTGAGCCTTTTGGTCCGGCCCGCCACAACAGTCCCTGATTCTGATGTAACCCTTTGGGGAAATTAATTGCCCACCCCTGTTATAGACCGTTATTAAATTATTTAATGGTTAGTTATCTGAATGGTTGAGTAGCTAACAAGTTAATTGTTCATAATGATTTTTTCTCACACCCCTTACACAGATTGCAAAGGAGCTAAAATTGCAGACATCGTCTTCATCATTGATGATTCTGGAAGCATTGAAACCCCTGAATTCCAGATGGTGCGCACTTTTCTGCACTCAATTGTGAACGGCCTGGATGTCAGTCAAAGTAAAGTCCGGGTGGGCATTGTGATGTACAATGACAATGCCAAAGCACAGGTTTACCTAGATGGATTCAATCACAAGAACGAGTTGCTGAATTATATCAAAATGCTGCCTCATGTTGGAGGTGGTACAAAAACTGGAGCTGCCCTACAGTTCGCCCGGGAGAATGTTTTTGTCAAGGATCGTGGAAGCCGGAAGGACCAGGGAATACAACAGGTGGCGGTGGTGATCACAGACGGTAAATCTCAGGACAAAGTGGACAGCCCAGCAGCTAATCTTCGTCGTGCTGGTGTCACCGTTTACTCAGTTGGAGTTAAAGGTGCCAACCAGACCCAGCTGATACAAATGGCTTCTCATCCCACCAACACGCATTTGTTCAACGTGGACAGTTATTCAAAGCTACAATCAGCGCAACAAAGTCTTCAGAAAACTCTGTGCCAAAACATCATTAAGAAATCGATCGTGGACCCTAGAAAAACGAACAAAGACGGTATGAACCAGTGTTGGCTTTTGAATATCAGCCAGTGGATGGATAAAAATGTAGTGTTCGCTTAGTACCATATTGCCTTAATGTAAAGGAAATTTACAACTGATGCATTTGGGAAATAACTTGTTTTACTTTGCTTTTCTAGGCTGCTTGCAAACTGATGAAGCAGACATATTCTTCCTGATTAATCACTCGGGATTTGGAAGCATTGAGTATACGGACTTCGATGACATGCAGAAGTTCATAATTGGGTTTCTACATACCTTCCGTGTTGGGCCACAGCATGTCCGTGTGGGCGTCGCCAAATACTCGGATTCACCAAACTTAGAAATTGATGTGACAGACCATTCAGATTCCAAGACATTGGAGAAAGCCGTTAAAGGTATTGTACAAGACGGGGGCGGGACAGAGACAGGAAAAGCACTGACATTCATGCGCCCACTCTTTACAAGAGCAGAGCAAAGTCGAGGTCACAAAGTCCCACAGTTTCTGGTGGTCATCACTGATGGAGAATCCACTGATAAGGTCAAGATTCCTGCAGAAACACTCAGAGCACAGGGAATCACTGTCTACGCCATTGGAGTGAGAGCAGTTGAGGCTCAGTTGCTAGAGATTGCTGGTGATCCTGATAAAAAATACTCAATCAATCATTTTGACGCTTTGAAGCCCATCAAGGATGACATCATCAGAGACATCTGTTCTAAAGAGGGTAAGGAGTAAGTGGTTTGGACTACATCACATAACATTACATGTCATTTAGCATTTAGCTGATAGTAGAGAGCATGTGCATAATAAAATAATAATTCAGGCCGGGTATTTGACTCCATCCCAGGCCACCCAGTGAAACGGGATTTGTGGCTATAATACAGTTTTGAAGTAAAACAATTGACTTTACATTCATGATACATTCTTGATGTGATACATGTCTCTGATTTTGTGTCTACAGCTTGCAAAGATGTGCCGAGCGACCTCATTTTTTTGATTGACAGCTCTGGAAGCATTCACCCAGACGACTACATGAAAATGAAAAGCTTCATGAGATCTGTGATTAGCAAATCTGACATTGGAGAGAATAATATACATGTTGGTGTCATGCAGTTCGGCAGTAGCCAACGGTTAGAGTTCCCCCTCAACCGTCACTACAGCAAGGAGGCATTGTTAACAGCCATCAGTGATATGCAACAAGTTGCTGGGGGCACGCACACAGGTGGGGCCATCTTAAGTGTGTCGCAGTACTTTGATGCAGCCTACGGAGGGCGTCCAGACATCAGGCAGAGGCTGATAGTAATAACAGATGGTGAGTCCCAAGATGTGGTCAAAGGCCCCGCTGCAGCTTTGAGGGAGAAGGGAGTGTTGATCTACGCCATCGGAGTGGGTGAAGCCAACAGCAACCAACTGCTTGAGATCAGCGGGTCACCAGACAGGATGTATTCTGAGAGGGACTTCAACTCTCTGAAGGGCCTGGAGGGCAAGATCGCCAATGAGCTTTGTGATACAAGTAAGTAAAGACTGAGTCTGTACAACAGCATCAAAACATTTGGATAATAGAGCATGACAGTTTGGAAGGCACGGATACCAGTTTATGTTGTTTTTGTCTCTTCCTTACTGACTCAAATCTTGAAGAAACTAGAACTAGTGTAAGTTGGTTATTCTCCTATGAGAGGCATATCATTGCCAATGGTAAAATAACCTTTGACCATAACATTTTTATTTGAATGTCTGAATGAGTGATGACTTTCACAATTTCATCTGTTAGTCTCTCAATGTTTCTTGCTAACCTTGCATCTGATCTCATTTACTCTTTTTCCTTTCATTCCAACCAGAATGTAAGAAGATAGAACAAGCTGACATCATTTTCCTGGTGGATTTCTCCAAGAGTATCACCGATACAGAGTTTGAAAGCATGCAGAAGTATATAAAGTCAGTGGTGGACCAATCTGCAGTTGGCAAGGACCTGACTCGCTTTGGGGTCATTCTCTACTCCACGGACATTAAGTCTATTTTTTCTCTAAAAGACTATGACAGCAAAAAAGAGGTTATTGAGGCAATGAAAGGTATGACGATCAAGCGAGGAGACACCCACACAGGCGAGGCTTTGAAATACTCTTTGGACTACTTCAACAGTCAGTGGGGCGGCCGGAAGTCTCTCAATGTGCCACAGATTCTTATGGTGATCACAGATGGAGAAGCTACAAACCCGTGGATTCTAGAAGAACAGTCCAGGGCCCTGCGGGACAATGGCATTGACGTCTTCAGTATTGGAGTTAAAGAAGCCAACCTGGAAGAGCTGAAGACCATAGCTGGTGACAAATCAAGAGTTTTTTATGTAAGCGATTTTGATGCCCTGGAAACCCTGTACAAGATGGTTGGTCCTGCCCTCTGCAAATCCACCAAGAAACGTAAGATACAAAAAGTGTCATAGCTCCATTGTACACTGTAGTTGTAATTATGGATATAGATTTATTCAATGATTTTAGGAATCATGAAGCCAGCCTTCATCTCCTAAACCCAGTTAACATTAGAAGATTCTGAGTCAGTTCTTTCAAACTAACAACAAACTGGAGGTAACCATGTAGATACAGTTTTCATCAGAATGTTCTAATGATCTGTACAGAGCATAGTAAGAGTATTCAGATGATAGGCTTGACATGTTACAATTGTAGATGGCACACTTATTCGGTCATAATATGAATGAATGTTCTCTCTTTGTATTTGCAGGTTGTCAGAAAAAGAAAGCTGATCTGGTCTTCCTACTCGATCAGTCTACCAGCATTGTTCCGGATGATTACAAACTCATGAAGGACTTCACAATAGATTTAGTGAACACCTTCAGCGTCAGTGAAGATGACACTCGTATAGGACTTGCCAGGTTTAGCACAGGCTTTAGGGATGAGTTTTACCTTGACAGGTTCCACAGCAACGAAGCTGTGAACGGTTACATCTCTAGTCTGATGCAGAAAGGTGGAGACACTCATCTCGGAGACGCCCTGGAAAGAATCAAGGAATATTTCCAAGCATCCCGAGGCGCCCGTAAATCTAGCGGGGTCTCACAAAACCTGGTGATCATCACAGACGGTGAAGCACAGGACTCTTGGCTCATTGAAAAAGCAGCTAACCATCTCAGGTCTATAGGAATCCAGGTCTTTGTCATCGGCATTGGAGACATCCATGATCTGCAGCTCCTGCAGATCGCCGGTACCCCGAAGAGGTTTTTTACTGTTAATGACTTCAAAAGCTTGGAAAGTATCAAGCAACAGGTGATCGACACAATCTGTGAGCCTGATGTATATCCTCTCGAATGCCTTGGTGAGTTAAAAGTGTGACTCTGCCTCCCTGTCTGTCTGGGCTCAACCCTATGTTCCCACAGCCCGGTGGTCCCACAGCCCCATGTTCCTCAAAATGGCGATTAGGTTCAGGCATCACATCTGGGTGGTTAGGGTAAGGGGACAGGGAGAGGTTAGAATAGGAGTGAGGCCGACGTGCGCACACACACACACACACACACACACACACACACACGCACACTTACTAGCCTATTCTCTATTATATAGTTAGATTACTTAGAAAATGTGGGACCATCCGGATGTGGGAACATAGACTTGCTCCTGTCTGTCTCATCTTCTTCCCACATTATTCCTCTGTGTGTATGATTGCTAAAGCCTTGTTTCCACTGATACCCCATTTCCAGCAAAGCGAACCAGGTTCCAGTTCTGAGCCGGTGCTAGTGCGCGTTTGTAGATGGTTCTACATGGGAACCTATTAAGAACCGGTTTGCTTTTCCACAGGCCAAAGAGCCACGTCGTGACTTCACTGTATAAGTCTATGTATGTCACCCCTCTCTCGGCTAACGCTAGCACTAACTTTAAGCTCAACAGCAGTTGCGGATATGTCGTATTATTACACTAGTAATAAAACACAACTTATCCAGCGTATTTGCGTGCAAGTTGTGATCGCTATTGTCGGGGATTTTGCTTTATTTACATCTTGTAGTAACAGTGTTTTAAAATATGTTAGTCACAAAGTTTTAGTTGGACAGTAATGATAATCCCGCCCCTGGCCCATCGTAAGTGGCTCCAGATCAGTATAGAGTTGCTGCTGCTCTGGCACCAGTTTTCCTGGCCGGGAACCGGTTCTCTCACGTTCGAAAAGCAAATAAGTAGTTGGGGATTGGGCACCGGCTCTGAACTGGCCCTAAAACTTAAAAATTTAAAAATCATACTAACATGTCTCTAATACTGTGTCTACAGCTTGCATGGACGTGCCGAGCGACCTCATTTTTTTGACTGACAGCTCTGGAAGCATTGAAGCAGACGACTACATGAAAATGAAAAACTTCCTGATATCTGTCATTCGCAAATCTGACATTGGAAAGAATAATATACATGTTGGTGTCATGCAGTTTGGCAGTAGCCAAAGGTTAGAGTTCCCACTCAGCCTCATCTACAGCAAGGAGGACATGTTGAAAGCCATCAGTGATATGCAACAAGTTGGTGGACTCACGCACACAGGTGGGGCCATCTCAAGTGTGTCGCAGTACTTTGATGCATTCTACGGAGGGCGTCCAGGCATCAGGCAGAGGCTGATAGTAATAACAGATGGTGAGTCCCAAGATGTGGTCAAAGGCCCCGCTGCAGCTTTGAGGGAGAAGGGAGTGTTGATCTACGCCATCGGAGTGGGTGAAGCCAACCCCCACCAACTGCTTGAGATCAGCGGGTCACCAGACAGGATATATTCTCAGACGGACTTCGACACTCTTGTGGCCTTGGATAGCAAGATCGCCAACGAGCTCTGTGAAACAGGTAAGCGACGACAGGGCCTGAATTGGTGGGCTTTGACGTTTTATAGAGTATAAATGTCTGAATGGCGATTTAGTTCACTATTTCTACTAATGTTGTAATTTCCTCAACATTTCTTGCTGACCTTCCATCTGATCTCATTTGCTTGTTTTCCTTGTATGTCCAACCAGAATGTAAGAAGATAGAACAAGCTGACATCATTTTCCTGGTGGATTTCTCCACGAGTATCAGCCAGGCAGAGTTTGGAAGCATGCAGAAGTATATGATCTCAGTGGTGGACCAATCTGCAGTTGGCAAGGACCTGACTCGCTTTGGGGTCATTCTCTACTCCAATGACCCTACATCTGTTTTTTCTCTAAAACAGTATGACAACAAAATAGACATTTTAAAGGCAATTTCAGCTCTGCAGGGCAGACGAGGAGACACCTACACTGGCAAGGCTTTGAAATACTCTTTGGAATACTTTGAGAATCAGTGGGGCGGTCGGAACTCTCTCGAAGTGCCACAGATTCTTATGGTGATCACAGATGGAGATGCTACTGACCGTTTCAGTCTGGAAGAACCGTCCAAGGCCCTGCGGGACAATGGAATCGACATCTTCAGTGTTGGAGTTAAAGGAGCCAACCTGGCACAGCTGGAGACCATAGCTGGTCATGACAAATCCAGAGTTTTCTATGTGAGCGATTTTAATGCCCTGGAAACCCTGTACAAGATGGTTGGTCCTGCCCTCTGCAAATCCACCAAGAAACGTAAGATACAAAAACTGTCATAGCACCTTTGTACTCGGTAGTTCTAAATTTGGATATAGAAGATGCAATGATTTTTAAGCATTGGAAAGATAGCCTACATCTCCTAAACTCTGTTAATGTTAGAAGATGTTGACGGTCAATTCTGTCATGTAAAACACGCAGATATTGTTTTCAGCAGAATTGGCAATTTTAGGCTATTTTCAAATGAGTTTCTTTATACACTGAAAGATGAAAGCAAACAAATAATTTAAATGATTCCAATTTGAGGGAGCCCTTTTTTTCAGGAACAGTTTTGAATCATAACAGTAAGTGAGTGGGGTTTAAACATTTCAAATCTGTTTTTTTTCTTTGCAGGTTGTTCGTACCGTGGATATTAAGGGGACGAGGACAGTTACTGACTTTCTGGCGGACGGCGGCTCCGATTCAGTCTCATCTTTGATAACTGTTGCCAGGGATCTCGTCTAATGATGAATCAGTAAAAATACTTTTATTAGAGGTTGATAATAAAAGTTGAAACCAAATATGAAGTGTCATGTGCTTTTTGTACCACTAGAGGGCTCCACACCCAGTTATATAGACATGAGGAAAGATGGTTGAAGGGAAAAGTGCACCTTAATTTAAATCTGGGGTATATGATTTCTGATTGGTCAAAGTTAACATGAGCTGTACACTTTGACCAATCAGAGCGGGGTTCCGATTCTCTGTTCTTATTGGCGTTAGGACTGTCCATTCACTTTGGCACGACGTAGTTGGTGTAGAGCGTGTCAGGGACAGACCATAGGCGAGGGACCAAAGAGAATAAGTGGAGCGGTTGAGGTATTTGGATTTGAATCTGTATGCCAACTGCCATTTTCTCCCCAAATCATATACCCCAGCTTTAATTCAGCAACACTTTCCTATAAAACTTTCCTATATTGTAGATTCATTATACATAAAGTGAATCTATGTGATCTTGAATAAACATACTTTGCACAAGGTTGACATTTCTGTATAATAAATATTTTTTTTATTGTTGTACTTATAATTTTGATGATTACTGTTGATTTACTTTTTGAATGGACTTTTCCATGATATTAATTTTTTTTAGATGCACCTGTAAATGTTATTTAGCTACAGCAAAAGTTTCTTCTCAGAATTGATTCTCTCAAAATGTCAAAACCATTTTGATCTAAGATATGATACTGTATAAAATATCTCTAAGCTGCACAAGCAAAGCAACAGAGCATCATGTTTCTTATTGAATCTATCCTGAGTCCTGACTATGTTTGCAACCTGTTGTGTCAAGGAAAAAAATTATGTTTTAACTTTGTTGAGGCAATATGTTTACAGAATCGATTCTCCTCAACGACCCAGATTTTACCACTGATGTGATGAAATCTGTTTTTCTGAGAGATTACATATACTTAGAAGTGGTGGGTGGCATTATTTCATATAACAGAAGCATGCTTGCCAAGTGACCGTTGCTTTAACTATGGGTTATTTATTAACTAGAACTCCTTTAAAAACGACACCAAACGTCTCACTGATCTACCACTTCTCCTGAACTCAAATCCAAATCATAATTCGACATGTTTCCACTGAAAATGCTGCTGTCGACCTTGGCTCTGACTGTGCTGGTTGGTGCTGCTGTGGAGACTTCGACTGGTGACGGTGAGTGAATTCTTAGTAAAGTACAAGAGCCTTTAACTCGTACAGTAATTAAGTAACTGTTTTTAATTACATTCCTACTCTGTATCCAATATATGTAAATATGCAACGTAATTGTTATGAGCTCCATCTTTACCAGCTGCAACATTAAAGGGTCACTATGCAGTTTCAGAGGAAGAGGGTTTGTTTACATTTGCAGAGCCTTCAGTTAGTGTACACATAAAGTATTTTGAGGCACCTGTAACCAAACATAAGACTATAATATATTTGTTTGTAAACCAAACTTTGGGCCCTGCTGCTATAAACAACAACAGAGAAATAGTAACTTTTAAGAAAGCTTTCTAACTTCAAACAGTGTTCCAGGGAAAGGTTATTTATTCAGTTACGACAATATACTGTAAAAAATGTCACTTCTTTGAAACACAAAGTTACATAGTGCACCTTTAATGTATTTAGAATGTGTTCAGATTGAGTGTTGAGCACAAAACCTTACTTCCAGCCCAAGGTCTACTCCTTTTAAGCAGAATTTGCACAGGGAAGTTATTTCAACAAGTAATCTCAAAGGCTTTATTATATTATGAACATTTATTTTCAATCAGATTTTGGTCAACACTTATTTAGACCTCCAACTTTGATATCATATTTTGATATTACTATTTTGGACCGAGGTTACAGAGGCTTTTATTACTTTTTTTCGAATTCATCTCACATCCACTACTTTGGGAATCACTGTTATAATTGAGGGGGTTCTATCATAATAGCTTAATGTATTTTCACCTTTTTTATTTGTCTTAATTCAGCCTCTGGACCAGTGGACCAGAAAAATGTCACTGGAGGTAAATATATTTTTTTCCATTTACACCATTATTATTATTAGCAATTACACACTGAGGTGCACATTTGAAAGTGTATTTTGCAACCACTTGAGTAAAAGTACAAAAGTATCTGTTTTAAAACCATTGTAATGACCACTGGAGAGGCAAAGCTGGATTCTTGGCTTAGGCAGCAGTTAATGAACTTCAGCCTTAAACACTGTGGCACATCGATAACTGGCAGGAACAACAAGCCCTGCCAAGCCTGCATGACAACATTGCGTAACCGTGATTGGCTTAGAGAGGGGACAGCCAGGCTAACCCCCAATTATAGCGATGTACATTACTTATTTTTATTTTTATTTTATTGGTTTATTTCAGGGACATTGCACACTAATCAACATTCAAAATGTAAGTGAGCCAGAGTTAGCCTAAGTTTTCATCTGCTGTCCCCTGCCAGATATGTAAAAGGAAACCTAAAATTACAGAAATAAAATGCATGTATAAGCAATGATTAAAAAACAACATAGTCAACTCAGAAAATACAGTAACACAAAAACGAATTGACAGACAATGGCAAACAAACAATAAAATAAGCAGACAATAAAACACAGCGTACATTAAACATTGTAGGAAAGTGCACAAAACAGTAGATAGAGCAGGACAGACACACCTACAATAAAAACACATTTACAGCAGCACCCCCTCTTATCTGGCCTTTAAAGGAATACTTCACTCATACGGAACCGGCGTTCTATCATTATAAAATCGTTATTATATGAATGAGGTTTTTCTTCCCTTAGTCTTCCCTCAGTCTTCCCTTGGCCTAGCTGTCCTGTTAATCCTAACCCTAAATTTTTACTAGTTTGATGTCACTCTAGTAAAATGTAGGGTTAGACAGTGAGACCATGAAACACTCTTTCTGCCTTTTCTCAGGCTAGGATGAACCTTTTAAAAAAAATTGCACATTTATACTACATAGGATCTCAGAGTTCAATACACCTTCATATTCCTACTGGTGAAGTAGGTCTTTAACTAACATAGGTCAAACCACCCATAGGGAAAAAGCAACAGGCAAAACCCAGTCAAACTATTGTTTTTGTTTTTTCAGAGGTGAAAAACAAAGTCTCTTAAATGTCCCGGTGGTCTCCTTTGTCTTTTCAACGACCCACTCCCTGAGGTTTAAGGTAAAAGGGTAGGGGGTCTTTAGTCACTGGAGTCTCCTGGCATACTCAGGGCCTGTGGAACTGTCTGGGGCATCGGGTGGTCCACCAAACGCTAGCTCTGCTGAGGTACGGCGCTCTCATCCCAGCATGAAAAGGGCTGGTGTGCATGCCGTTGACTCCTGTGCAGTGCGGCAAGACATGAGGACGAGGGGCAGTTGGTTATCCCAGACTCTCTGGAGCTGTTGGGCCGGTGCGGTGAAATCTATCCATCGCTTTGTGGCCTCAGGGGGGCAGTCTTATGAATACCCAGGTGCTTACACATCGCTGTGCACACGTGGGGCTCAAAGTTTCTTCCCTGGTCACTATGCAAGGTCACTGGTACCCCAAAACGACTGAATGTGCCTTCCACCAGCGCATCTACAACTGTCTCTGCTTCCTGATCTTGGATGGCAAAGGCTTCTGGCAACTTGGAGAAGTGGTCCTGGTCAGAGCGAGGCAGCAGCCCCACTGCGTCCACCGCCACCCTCTTCATCGGTGCTCCCACCTGAAAACCTCTGAAGAAAAGCATGTGAGGGTCCTGTGGAACAGCCGTCCAGGGGTCACACCGGCGAAAGGTCCTCGACATCCCTCCGTTACGACCCCGTTAAAAACTCTGGCGGAGACGTCAGAGCCTCTTAGCAACCGCAAAGTGCCCGACCCTGTGGCTGCTTGCCTGGCCTCGAGTACTGCCCTCTGTACAACTTGCCATCCCTGCGGTGAACACAGTTGCTCCGCTCCATCTTTATAAAGGCCAGGCTTAAGTATCCCACCACTCTCTCTCCGTCAGGCACCACTTCAGGGCACACTGAAGGCTGGTGAACACTCCCTGGCACTGCTCAGTAATAACAAGTCAGGCACAGGAAGCTCTTCAGTTGTTTCTGATTCACATGTGTGGGCTAGTCTGCAAACGTCTGCACTTTCTCCTCCATTGTCCTGATGCAGTGTCTCCCTTAATATAAAGGGAATGCACAACTGATGCATTTGGAAAAATAACTAATTCTACTTTTTGTTTTGCTTTTTCTAGGCTTCTTGCAGACGGGTAAAGCAGATATATTCTTCCTGATCGATCAATCGGCAAGCATTGCGCCCAATGAATTCCATGACATGCAGAAGTTCATCATTGCGTTTCTAACTACCTTCCGTGTTGGGCCACAGCATGTCCGCGTTGGCGTCGCCAAATACTCGGATGAAGCAAACTTAGAAATTGATGTGACAGACCATTCAGATTCCAAGACATTGGAGAAAGCTATCGAGGCTATTGTACAATTAGGGGGCGGGACAGAGACAGGAAAAGCACTGACATTCATGGGCCCACTCTTTACAAGAGCAGAGCAAAGTCGAGGTCACAAAGTTCCACAGTTTCTGGTAGTCATCACTGATGGAGAATCCAGTGATGAGGTCAAGATTCCTGCAGAAACACTCAGAGCACAGGGAATCACTGTCTACGCCATTGAGTGAGAGGCGCAATTGAGGCTCAGTTGCTAGAGATTGCTGGTGATCCCAACAGAAATTTCTCTGTCAGTGATTTTGACACTTTGAATCCCATCAAGGATGACATAATCAGAGACATCTGTTCTAAAGAGGGTAAGGAATACATGGTCTAGCATTTAAAGTGCAGGTCTACCATCTTCTATGTGGCATTTAAAGGGCAACACACACCAGCTGATAGTAGAGAGCATGTGTTGACTAAAACAATAATTCAGGTCGGATATGTGACTCAAACCCAGGTCACCCTTCAAGCAAATAACCAGACATCTGATGTCATCGCTAGCTAACAGCCGTAAAGTGGGCATGTGTTGCAAACTGTGTAAAATGCAGTAGGAATATTAAGTGTGACTAAGGTGTATACATATTTAAAGTAAAACAATTGACTTGAAATTCATGATACATTCATGACTTGACTGATTGATTCATCTCGAAACCACTCGGTTGAATTATGTTTTGCAGAAGAATAAATAAGCCTAGATTCTCCCCAATATATTATCCCATTGAGCCCTGGGAATATTGACAGACTCCCCATCGCTGCTACCATACTACGATCCCTATGAAATGATACACAACATAGTTGGTGTGTGTTGTACTTTACCTACCATTGAAAGGATTCTTTAGGTTTGGATAGATTTTGCATTTCTTGAAAATAGCATTAATGGCCTCAAGACAAGCAGAAAATAATAGGAACACCACACTAACATGTCTCTGATACTGTGTCTACAGCTTGCAAAGATGTTCCGAGCGACCTCATTTTTTTGACTGACAGCTCTTGGAGCATTGGAGAAGACGACTTCTGGAAAATGAAGAACTTCATGAAATCTGTCATTAGCAAATCTGACATTGGAGAGAATAATATACATGTTGGTGTCATGCAGTACAACACAAACGGACAACTGCAGTTCTCCCTCAACCGCCACTACAGCAAACAGGCTTTGATTACAGCCATCGATGGTATTCAACAGCTTGGTGGGGGCACGCACACAGGTGGGGCCATCTCAAGTGTGTCGCAGTACTTTGATGCAGCCTACGGAGGGCGTCCAGGCATCAGGCAGAGGCTGATAGTAATAACAGATGGTGAGTCCCAAGATGTGGTCAAAGGCCCCGCTGCAGCTTTGAGGGAGAAGGGAGTGTTGATCTACTCCATTGGAGTGGATGAAGCCAACAGCACTCAACTGCTTGAGATCAGCGGGTCACCAGACAGGATGTATTCTGAGAGGGACTTCAACTCTCTGAAGGGCTTGGAGGGCAAGATCGCCCATGAGCTCTGTGATCCAGGCAGAGGTAAGTAAAGACTGGGCATGTACCAAAGCATCAAAAGGTTTGAAAGCAGAAAAATCCACTGTTGTTGTTTTTTTCCTTTTACTACTCAAGTCTTGTAGAAAGTAGAACTTTTTGAGGGCATATAATTGCAGAACGGTGAAAGTCCAGTGGTGTTAGAGGCAATGCTTTAAAGAAGGTAAAGCTCCTACGAAGCAACAATATGGTACAAGGTAACTGCCACCTCACAATGTGTAAGGTTGCAGTACCCTTTTACCTCTAATTTTAACCTCCAACAGAATACAAACTAGCCTTTTACCAAAAAATTCACCTTCCTCAGTGGTGTCATGGAGAAATGACCTAAACATACAGACTAGCATGTGTTTTTGTACCAGGCCGTAAATGGGTTTAATAATGCTGTGAAAACGACAAATTTAACATGGAAGTCAATGAGAAATTGCTCTATTATGAAACATGCCCCTAGTGGCGAACTGCATTCTTTTAAAATCACTTCCGCATTGGATGCTGGTAGAATTCGCTGTGGTTGTGGCTTGATCATAACAGAACACACAGTGAGTGGGGTTTAAACATTTAAAATGTTATGTTTTTTTCTTTGCAGGTTGATCGTCATGTGGATTTTGAGGGGACGAAGACTGTCACCTGGGACCTCGTCTAATGATAAAACGGGGTCAACAGTGAACTTTTCTGCTTTTATTAAAGGTTGATAATAAAAGTTGAAACCTAATATGAAGTGTCATGTGCTCTTTGTACCACTAGAGGCCTTTACACTCACTGATATAGACATGAGAAAAGATGGTTGAAGCGAAAAATACTCCTATAATCAACATATATTCAAGATTAATTACACATGAAGGGAAATTCATCTAGAATACACATTACTTTCAAAAGGTTGACATTTCCTTTTTTTAATTGGTTTTATGTGATATTCTAATATTTTGAGATACTGGATTTTTTATTTAATGAGCTGTAAATGGACTGTTAATGTCTTATGACGCACTCTGGGCATTCACTAGCTATACAGCAAAGGTTTCCTCTCAGAATTGATTCTCTCTGAATGTTCCTGATGTGTTGAAATCTGGGTATTGTTCTGCTTTCAACATTGTGGAAATCACAGGAGCAGCAGCTTGCCAAATTACCGTTACTTCTACTGCTGAATATGTATTAACTAGAACTTTTTAAAACCTGTGTGTGTGTGTGTGTGTGTGTGTGTGTGTGTGTGTGTGTGTGTGTGTGTGTGTGTGTGTGTGTGTGTGTGTGTGTGTGTGTGTGTGTGTGTGTGTGTGTGGTGTGTGTGTGTGTGTGTGTGTGTGTGTGTGTGTGTGTGTGTGTGTGTGTGTGTGTGTGTGTGTGTGTGTGTGTGTGTGTGTGTGTGTGTGTGTGTAATTCAACATGTCTTCACTGAACATGCTGCTGTCGACTGCTGCTCTGACTCTACTGGCCGCTGCTGTGGAAACCTCTTTGACCTCTGGCTAATAGAATTCTCTAAAACTTCCAACACTGAGACAGAAAGTGAGAACGATGTTAGTCGATGTGTGAGTTGTCGAACAACGCTGAATATTGAGTGTTTTTTAAAAGTTGAATGGACGGATGAATGTATGAAAGATGAACATTTTTAAGTTTTAACTAATTTTTTAGGATTAAGTATGAATGGGTAGAAAGGAATTGAAGTTTTCCTATTCATTTTATTGGGATAATTTTTCATAAAAAGTTCGATATTTCTTAAATTACGAATTTCATAATAATTTTGAATAGAAAGTGAGGGTGAGAGCAGGTTTATTAAGGATCACACAGGTGAAGAGGTGAATGTACAGATCTCACAAAATACACCTTAATTAGACAAACTCATTTCCGTTTCATCATTCAAATTCGCCCACTCATCCATCTTCAGTTGCTTTTCTACATCCGAGATGTCCATCAACACATGTTTAAGGTTTCTCCCATCTTATTCATCCATGTACCTGTAGCACTTGTCATGTTATACTCGTTGATTGCTGTCTATGTTTTTGACTATTTTTTGTGTTAGTAAATGTTGTTCGCAAAAACTCATTACTACAGCAAATGTGACAGAAAATAGTCGCAGAGATCTTGCAAGGGCAAAACATTTTCGTATCTTGGTGTTTATTTTTGAGGGGGGGTCTCACTGACAATTTAAGCTTAGGGCACCCAAAAGCTTAGCAGTGGTCCTGGTTCTGGCATTGACTTAAAATGGTCTCTTTATGCTGACAACCTTCTTTTGTATATATCAGACCCACTGACTACTATTCGACCAATTTTATCATTGCTGGAGAGATTTGGCTCTTTCTCAGGATATAAAGTTAATCTACTTAAAAGTGAATGCTATCCTATAAACACCCTAGCTTTACAACTCAAACAGTCCAATATTCCTTTTAGGCTCAGCCCCTCAGGGTTTAAATATTTAGGGATCAATGTGACCCGCACCTTGCCTTCTCTCTATTCTGCCAATTTTGCCCCATTGGTTACCCAGCTTGGACTAGATTTCAAGAGGCATAGATAGATAGATAGATAATCTTTATTACAGACTCTAAGTCCAGATAATACAAAAGAACATAAAACAATACAAACAGCGACGACGACAACAACAACAACAACAACAACAACAGCAACATACAAGGTTGTCTAGCAACCCCCTATTAAAAGACACTTATACCAGTGTTTCCAGAGCAGTGATGTATAACGTGTGGCACTAAATGCAATGTTCGTCAGTTCCAAAACAATCAGATTTTCTGAGTTATTCAAACGGCAGATGAACTTAAACATGATTTTTATTAAGACAGATTGAAGAGTGTTAACTCGAGCAGTCACAAACATTTCGGTGGCGCTGGTCCATCTGGGCCATTTTAACAAAATTCTCAGAGAGTCATTGTATGCCACTTGCAACCTCCGAAAGCTCGCTTTTTTATAATTTGACCACAGATGTGCAGTGTATAACGGTGTGCAATAAGCTTTAAGCATAGAGTCCTACATAGGTAGGATTAATATGGTAAAAATGAATGTCTTGCCAAGATTTCTTTTTCTTTTTCAGTGCACTCCTTTATTTTTGCCTAAAAAGTTTTTTAAGTCTTTGGATGAGACTGTTACTTCTTTCTCGTGGGGAGGTAAGACTCCCAGGGTAAGAAAGTCATTACTGAAAAAATTCACATCTGACGGTGGTCTCACCTTACCAAATTTTCTTTTATATTATTGGTCAGCACAAACACATAAATTAACTTATTGGCTTCAATCTCCCGAACTATTATGGTGTAAGCTTGAGGCTTTACTCACATCTTCATTGCCCATTAACCCTTCTAGTTTCACTAAGAATCCAATGTAGGCACCATTTTAAGTTTTCCTCTGCATCCACTCTGATGTTATGCCAAAATCGAGGCATTAAAGACCTTTATAAAGACGTTACTTTTGCTACTTTTTCAGACTTGTCTAAAGATTTTAATTTACCTACATCCCATTTATTTATATACTTCCAAATTAGGCATTGTGCCTCCTCTCTTTTTTCATGTTATCCTTCCCTCTCTATTAACCAACCATGGGAAGACCTTCTGACCTTAAAACCCCAGCAGAAATCACTAATATCTAAGATTTATGACAAACTCATGGCTCTGTAAAAACAATTCCGCTGTCAAAAGCAAAAATGCGTGGGAGCGTGAGCTTGGTGTAGATTTGACAGATCAATGGTGGGATAAGGCTGTGCATAGTACACACTCATCTTCTCCTTGTGGCAGGCTGACAGATTCTGTAATGACTTTTGTATGATCATGACAAAGGTTCTAGGAGCCCAAATTAAAACAGACGCCTTCATTGTAATATTTGGAACCCCATCTCAACAACCCCATATTACAGTCTTACAATCAGAAACATTAGCCTTCACTTCCCTTCTAGCAAGACGCCGTATTTGTGTGTGTGTGTGTGTGTGTGTGTGTGTGTGTGTGTGTGTGTGTGTGTGTGTGTGTGTGTGTGTGTGTGTGTGTGTGTGTGTGTGTGTGTGTGTGACAGGGCAAATGAGTAAATGTATTAATGTATTGATTTACATTTTCATTCTACCTGTATGTCTGAAAAAAATTATTAAATATGTCAAAATATGCAACGTAATTGTTATGAACTTAATGCATTAATTAATTAATGTGATACTGCAATACTACCACGTCCTTGGCCAGGACTCTCTTGAAAAAGAGATTTTGAATCTCAACGAGAAATAAAAAATGTGTTGATTGAAGTTCAGAAAGGTAAAAAAGGGTTTGTCTAGGAGCATGAAAACATTATTAAGAATTTGAATCCCTAACCTTTTGTTTTATGGAAATAATCCTGATGTTTTAACTTTGCACTGCTTAAGTGTAGCAACAGATCATACAGACAAACATGCTAAGTAAACAGATAGTTCAACTGTGTGTGTTTCTGAGTAGGTGGATGTGTGTGTGTTTCTGAGTGGGTGGGTGCCTGTGTGTGTGTGTGTGTGTGTGTGTGTGTGTGTGTGTGTGTGTGTGCGTGCGTGTCTGTGTGTGTGTGTGTGTTTCCGGGTGGGTGGGTGGATGTGTCTGGGTTACGTGGTACAGAATACGTTTGTATTAAACAGTTTGTAAATGGGACATTCCTAGCCTGTAGGAACTGTACTTTGCAGAGGCAATTTTTTTTTAAAGATCATGTTTTGGCTTTTTTAAGCTTTATTTGACAGTGCAGAGTTGAAATGGGGAGACAGAGAGAGACAGAGAGAGAGGGGGGGTGACATGCAGTCAAGGTCCAAGGGTTGGATTTGAACCCGCGACCACTGCAATGAGGCCTGAGCAAACATGGTATGCGCTCTATCCACTACGTCACCGGAACACCCGCGGAGGCGATTTATTTACAGAATTGATTCTCAATGACCCAGATTTATATAACAGAGGCAGCTGACCGTTACTTTTACGGGTTATTTATTAACTGGAACTCTTTAAAACCTGTGTGTATGTGTGTATGTGTGTGTGTGTGTGTGTGTGTGTGTGTGTGTGTGTGTGTGTGTGTGTGTGTGTGTGTCTGAGTGCGTGTCTGAGTGCGTGTCTGAGTGTGTGAGTGTTTTGTTCGTGAATGTGTGTGTGTGTGTGTGTGTGTGTGTGTGTGTGTGTCTGTGTGTGCCCATCCCTCGTCAGAACTCTTTAAAAACGCCACCAAACGTCTCCTGAACTCAAAACCAGATCATAATTCAAGATGTTTTCATTGAAGATACTGCTGTCCCTGGCTCTGACTGTGCTGCCTGACACTGCTGTGGGGACTTCACCACCAGTAGTCGGTGAGTTATTTTAAGATTTGGTTTGTAAATGTTGTTTGATAAAGAACTTAAAATAATAATAATAATAATTCAGATCTGGATATATCTAAATACACCTAACAATTGTTATGAGCTTTCTTAGCTGCAACATTAGTTAATTTAACTAACTAACTAACTGTTATTAATATAACAACGTACAACTGCCATAGCTCTGGCTTCTATTTGCTCAAATCAGGTTTAAAGGTGGAGTCAGTGATTCTGGAGCATAATTGTTGTCAGAACATTTCTTTCTAGCCTCAACCTCGTATGTACAGAAATTAAGTAAATGTTTTTAATTACATTCCAACTCTGGATTTTAGATGTCTAAGAAACAGAAATATATCTAAATATGCACCGTACTTGTTAGCTATAACTTTGCAACATTAAAGGCGCACTATGCAGTTTCAGAGGAGGGGGGTTTATGTATTGTAAACGAAATTAGGGCCCTGCTGCTGTAAACAGTTATTTTAAGATTTGTTTTCTAAATGTTGTTTAATAAAGTTAAGTTTAATAATTATTATTATTATTAGATTTGGGTGTATTAAAATAGAAGATTTATCTGATTCTGGAGAATGCTTGTTGTCAAAACATTTCTTTCTAGCCTTGTATGTACAGTAATTGAGTAAATGTAATTAGATACCTTCCAACTCTGGATTTTTAGATGTTTAAAAATATATCTTAATATGCAATGTTATTTTTTATTGTTCTTTACCAGCTACAACATTAATGCATTCACTATGTGTGTGAGAAAAAAAAAGCTTTACTGCCAGCCACAGATCCACTCCTTAGCCACCACCCTGTTCCAGTATTGAAGAAAAACTAAGGGGTGCCCTTAGCTCAGTTGGTAGGGCGTCCTCCCCATGGGCCTCGGCCAGCAGCGGATCCGGGTTCGATTCCAGCCCGTGGTCGTTCTCTGCCCCATTTCAACTCTGTCTCTACACTATCAATAAAGCATAAAAATGCAAAAAAAAATAAAACTATAAACAAACAAGATTTGGTCGATTAAACACCTAAATGTGCATTTAGGACCTGTGATTTATACCATTATGAAAACAATCTTATAGTTATATATAAAAGTTATATAAATTGGAAAAACAACTCAAAATTGACCACTGCCTGAAAAAAATATATTTTTGCCTGCAGTGTCTTGTCTTAAAGACCTACTTCACCCGTGGAAATATGAAGGTGTATTGAACTCTGAGATCCTATGTAGTATAAATGTGCAAACATTTTAGAAATCGATTTATCCTAGCCCGAGAAAAGGCAGAAAGAGGTTATGGTCTCACTGTCTAACCCTACATTTTCCCATGCGTGACATCACACATGGTAATATGTAGGGTTAGGATTAACAGGACAGCTGGCCCAAGGGAAGACTGAGGGAAGAAAAACCTAATTCATTATATTATAATTGTGATTTTATAATGATGGAACGCCGGTTCCATATGGGTGAAGTATTCCTTTAATGTAAAGGGAATGTACAACTGATGCATTTGGAAAATAACTAATAATACTTTAATTAGTTAAATGCATTTCTTCATCTAATCAGTAGTCAAGGTTACTTGCTTTTATTTCAGTAGATTTAAGGTGGAGCCAGCTATTCTGGAGAATGGTTGTTGTCAAAATCACTTTTATTTTTATTTTTTTAAATCACAGAATACCTCCTCACGATCGGCTGCCTGTGCGTACTGTTTCTGCCCTGAAAATCCAATGTTAATACACAGCCTAGGCTTTGTAAATTAGTATGTAAATAAAACAAAGGGTATGTAAATAAAGATGCCTCCTGTAGCTATAGTAACATGCCTGTCTACAGAGCCTAGGCTGTGTATTAACACCAGATTTTATTCACAGTAGGGGAGAGTGGAGTAAAGTGAGACACTTACATTTTCTCCCCTTTAAGCAAGCTAAAATAGTTTATCATTAATATTTACACATTTCCCATTAATTCAGGATGTTTCCTAGCAATGGAAATGATCAGAATGTATTCAGGAAAGGAAAGTGAAAATATGATTGTTTAAAAAAGTTGTCTTGTGTCTCACTTTACCCCAGCTTATGGGTAAACTGAGACAGATCAGAGAAATCAAGGGGTAAACTGATCCACTTGAATGAATGTGTGTGTAAATGGGAACAGGTCTACCTTGCTAAAGAGTCTCTGGTCTCAATGGGATTTACCTCAAAAAGTTCAAAATCAAACAAAAACAAGCTGCACATTTTATTTTCTTATTCCTCTTGCACACAACACAAGCCACCTGCTATCGGTGGTGGCTTGTGGTGGTGGCACCCACCACTTCTATGAATAAGTCACTCTGAATCTTTATCACCTCTGACAGGCACAGTTTCTCAGAACCACTAACTGCTTGTAGTATTATCAGTAGTAGGTAGTAAGAGCTTTCCCTTGCTCATATCTGAAAGACCTCTCCATGACCTGAAAACCTTCTCCTCTCAGACTGCAGCCTTTCTCAGCCCTTACCAGGGCTTGAGAAAGCTTTTTGCCTTACTCACCTTACTGGGTCCACAAACAAAAACATCTAATTGCCCCAAATTTACTGTTTCTCTCCCTCCTACCCAGGATGTGCCAGAGCCATTGTGGCTGACATTGTGTTCCTGGTTGATGGCTCCACCAGCATTGGCACCGAAGACTTTCATGAAGTCCGCGTGTTTCTGCGAGACTTCATAACAGGCCTAGAAACCGGCCCGGACAAAGTTTGGGTCGGCTTGGCTCAGTACAGTGATGAGCCCCACATAGAGTTCCAGCTAAGGGATTACATGGACAAATCCTCCATGCTGGCTGGAGTGGCCAACTTCCCCTACCGAGCAGGACGCACGTACACAGGCAAGGCCATCGACTTCCTTGTGGACCAGTTCTTCACAGAACAGGTAAAACACTATAGATTACATATTCCATTTTAATAATAATAATAATTGATAGGTTTTATATAGCGCTTTATTGCCTAGGCACTCAAAGACGCTTACATGGTTCCTGGTTCAATTCGTTCATACACAGTCATACCGGTGGTGGTAAACTACGAGAGTAGCCACAGCTGCCCTGGGGTAGACTGACGGAAGCGTGGCTGCCATTCAGCGCCAACGGCCCCTCCGACCACCACCTCAAACATACAGCAATCATACACATTCACACAAGGCAAGGTGGGTGAAGTGTCTTGCCCAAGGACACAACAACCATGACACAGGTGGCTGGGCGGGGATTGAACCGCCAACCCTTGGATCGTTGGCCAACCCGCTTAACCACCTGAGCCACAGTCGCCCCAAATTTTAAGATTTAAGATATTGAAGATCTTAAATGGACTTTGAACTATCTATTAATTACGTATGTTGTGCCTTAGTAGATTCATTGTCCTATATTTTCTCTGCTATTGAAAAGATAAATGATTATGTGAGTTTCTGTATGTCTGAGACAGGTATTGAGCTTCTGTTGAGTGTTTGTCTGACGTATTGTGTTGACTTTTATTATGTTGTGAGTATAAATGCTATGTATGTAAGGTTATGTTTTTGCTGTACTTTAGATGTACTGTAAGTATTAATGTTGAAGCCCCTGTGAACCTTAATTTAAAAAAAAATCCTTTTAACTACATACTTACTGTATGTTATTTGGGGAGCTGGTTTAATAATAATAAAACATCTGAAAAGAGTTAGGCGTATTTATCAATCCAACTTAAAGATATTCTCATTAAAGTTTGATTAACTTCACAGAAATTCTGTTTAGATGAGGCGGGCTATGCTCTAGTTCTTACGACACAATAAGTTTCTGAACCAATCACGGCAGTGCTTTGCTCGATTGACTAGAAAGTATAGGATTGTTGCCATTGTGATTATTTGATACGGCCACACCCAGACGGTCCTGTCAGACGGTCTAGACAATAAAAATGCTGGTGGTTTAATCTAAGTTTTATATTATTTTTGGTCGTCTATTTTAAATTAGATTTTTGTAAAAGCTTAAAGCTGGGGTGGAGGATTTGGGGAGAAAATGGCAGTTGGGATAGAGATTTGAATCCAAATACCTCAACCGCTCCACTTGTTCTCTTTGGTCCCTCCCCGACACGCTCTACACCAGGGGTGGCCAACCCGCGGCTCGCGAGCCGCATGCGGCTCTTTGCCCAGCTTCGTGCGGCTCTTCAGTTCATATCAAATTATGTGATTATAATTTTTTTTATTTATTTATTTTTTTATACTTTTTTTTTTGTGTGGGCCTATGTGTGTGCATGTTCGCAAACGTTTCATGCGGCTCTTACATTCGTTTTACATGTTGTCTATTATTTCATTTTTTATTTTATTAATGTGTAGGCCCTATGTGTATGCCTGTTCGCAAATGTTTAATTGAGGACGCAACATAACGTTCGCAAACGTTTGGTGCGGACGCAAAACTGCCTGCTCAGCTTGGAGGGAGGTTTTCCGTGAGTAAACTATTTGTGTCAAGTTCGCTCCGAAACAGAGTGCGAGAGTTCATATTTTTTGTTGAACGTTATGCCAAGCCATTCTGCCTTATATGCCAGGTGTCATTTGCGCATTTCAAGGCTTCAAATCTTCAGCGCCACTTCAGCTCTCTCCATGCTAAAAGTAAGTCCCACAAAGCAACATGCATAGTAAGAGAAAAACGATATTTTAAATTGTTATATTTTTGTTTGTGGACTTGGTTGAACTGAGAGTTTGTGTGTGAGGCAGTGCACACAATGTTCATTGTTGAAAATGACTGCCCTGTCGTCTTTAGTCCAGTCCTGTCATTATCACAGGGGCGGCCTTAACGATCTGGGGGCCCGTTTCAAGTCCTAGTGTGGGGCCCCGTTTTTTTTTTTTTTTTTTTTTTTTTTAATAAATAATGCTTGTGCATGCGTGTGCAAGCTCCCCGCGAAAATAAAAACGCCCCCCCCCCCCCAGTTCAAATGTTATTTTTTATTTTCATTTTATTTTTTTAATTACATTTTTTTCCTGATATGTATCCTAGTTCAGAGATGATAGGTTTTTTTTTTCTTTCTTAACTTTTTTGATAGGTAGTTGCCAAGTTCATCACACAAACACTCCAATCCACTGATATGAGATCAGTTTGCAATTTTCAATTACTAAATTAATGGTAGGACTGTGGCCACTAGAACTGGTCTCTGGTCAGCAAAGGTCTTGAAAACAGCATAAGTGTGCTTGTGACATGCGTGCCACCCATGCATGTGTATAGGCACGTGTCCCAGCAGATTTTTGAAATCTGAATAAAAAAATTAAAGTTTGTAGTTAGCGAGTGTAACATGTTCTTAGCAAGGGCAGACTTTCATAAATAAAGGTTTATTTTTTTAGCAAGATATTTGGTCAAAAGCTAGTGGTCATCCGTCCCTCTGTCCAGTTGTTAGGCATCTGGCTGCTAGCAAGTTATGTTGTCTTGCTAATTTTACTATTCATCTGAGCTGAAATAAATATTGACTTTTTCCTTTATTATCTTCGCGAGAATGCACCAGAATGCTTAGATTACATGTTAAAAACACAAAAAAATCTTCTGGGGGGGATGCCCCCAGACCCCCCTTCAGGGGTTTAGTTTTCTGACAAACATTACAATGGATACTAACATGATTTGGGCATTTGGGATTATAAATCATCTTTGAATTGGTTGTACAGCATATCACATGCTATTCATTCAGGGGTGCGATGGCCACCCCACTCTAGCTCTGTGGCCCACCTTGGCCACCCCCAGTCAAAATTTCCTGGAATCGCCACTGTGTGTACCCGTGTGTACGATGTGGCTCTTTGCAGTAACACAGTAAAAAATGTGGCTCTTTGTCTCTGACTGGTTGGCCACCCCTGCTCTACACCAACAAAGTCGTGCCAAAGTGAATGGACGTCCCAACAGCCAATAAGAAAAGAGAATAGGACTCTCGCTCTGATTGGTCAAAGTGTACAGCTCATGTTAACTTTGACCAATCAGAAATCACATACCCGAGCTTTAGTAAGGCACCCAACTTTGACATCATATATTGATTTTTTACTATTTTCGACCAGGTGTACAGAGGCTTTAACATTTCATATGTTACAGAATAATGGAGCCCCCATGAATCGTAGCTATTGTTTGAAACATATAGAAGATAATGTGGATCTTGATAAACTAAACTGAACAGGCGGGGAGTAGAGCCAGACAACGCGTGCCTCAGATCGCTGTGATCATCACAGACGGGGAATCCAACGATCGAGTGACAGAGCCGGCGCAGCGCCTTCGACAACATGGCGTCATTGTGTTTGCCATCGGCGTGGGACAGGCTGACATGGTGGAGCTCGAAGACATCGCCAACCGGCCATCCAGCCGCTTCCGTTTCAAAATCGATAACTACCAGGCTCTGCAGAGGCTCACGGAGGGTCTGCTGCAAACTGTATGCACCTCCGCAGATGATCAGAGGACCGGTAAGGCAAAGGATTATAACAGTGGTGTATACAGTAAAAAATTGTCTTTATTTTAACTAGGTTTTATAATATCTATGACCATTTATTTTCAATCAGATTTTTTGTCAAAGCTTATTGAGACCCCAAACTTTGATATCATATATCGATTCTGACTATTTAGATCATGAAAGCACATTTTTTCTTTTTTCTTACTGTACTTTTTGGTTTATCTGATTTCAGCCTTGAAAGAAAAGTTTGCGGACATTGTGTTCCTGGTGGACGGTGCTGAGTTCCAGCAGTGTAAGGGCATCCTCACCGAATTGGCAAATCAACTCAACATCGGAGCGTCCGCTCACCGTCTGAGCGTGGCACAGTATGCTGAACTTGTTACGTTGGAATTTAAACTTAACACTCACCAAACCAAAGAACAGACTATGAGAGCTATTGAGGGTCTTCAGCCGATCAGACGACAACCCAGCGATCCTCGTAACCTGGGAAACGCATTGCGGTACACACGCAATTACCTTTTCACTCCAGGGTACGGAAGCCGGGAAGACCAAGGCTACCGACAGTTCCTGGTTGTTCTAAGTGGAAAGAACTCGGATGACTGGGACTTTCATAGGGAGTCACGTCTGATCAGGTCATCAGGAATAACTGTGGTGGGGATGAGCCTTAAAGATGGCGTGCAGGACACACGTGCAATAGCTACTGCACCTTACTCTTTCCAATACACGAGCAATGCTGTATCTTTTCTGAAGGCTGTTATTGATACAGAGAAGGAGAACATTGTCACTGGAGGTAAAGAATTTTTTACCCTATCTACACCTTTAGTACTATCAATTAAATAGTTAGATGCACCTTTGAAAATGTTTTTTGCAACCAATTATTCAAAATCACCATATTTTTTACCATTAAGGTCTGGTTGCAATAGTTTGAGAAAATGCCTCGTATGTCTGAGATTTTGAATGGCGGGTGATGAACTTTTCCAACACGTGGGTCATCAGCTGTGATGGGTCTGAAAATACACTAGGGGTCACTCAGACCACTCAAAACCAAATGGGACTTTTGGGGAACCTTCCGGACATTTGGTGATCTATTTATGGTCCCCGGGCCTTAAGTAGGGCAGGACAGGGATGCTGGGCTTGCCCTTCCTCAGTGGGCCCACCATTGGAGCTCCAGGGACCTCCAGGAACCTTGCCCACGATTCGAAACAGCCTAACCACATTTAAACACCTCCCCCTGGGTTAAAGACACCTACAATTGCCCCCGCCAGAGTTACTCGCCCCCGGTACCACTTTTACTGTGGTACTTCTGTCAGGACAATGGGGAAGACAAGCCCCCCTTACAGGAGTCCACCAAATGTCCCAAAATGTCATCCCAGCACTGTTGACAAAAACAGGCGAATCCCCCACCCTAGGCGGGAGCTTGACCAATCACAATCACTCTACAGTGTGGAGTTCTCAAGTCTCCAGTTTCCCTTAAAATGGGGCTTCTGGTTATGCTTTTGGGCATGTTTTCAAAGTTACAACCTCTTCTAACTGAATTTTGGGCTTTCACCCAATAACTGACCTGCCTCTAGTTGCATGTTTGCATTTGCTAATTTAAAACTCAAAATGGGTCAAAAAGTTACACACAGGTCATGGAGCAGTGGTAGGGCTGAGATTGATGCCCCAAATGTCTCCAGTTTCCCTTAGAATGGGGAATTTGGCCATGTGGGAACACAGGGCCCCTTTACAAGAGTCACCCAAATGTCCCAAAATAAGATAACCTGGAAATACGGGAACTTTTCGGAAATTTGGGCATCGACCTCTGCCCTAGTACTGCTCGATGACCTTTGCGTGACTTTTTGACCCATTTGGGGTTTTAAAGTAGCGAAACATGCCGCTAGAACCACCAGAGTCTGGTCAGTTATCAGTCAAAGTGGTACCACCAGTGAAAGTTGGGAACCTCTTGGAAATTTGGATATCAATCTCTGTCTGGACATTGAGGAACACAGGGCCCATAGAAGAGTCGACCCAACCCAGTCAGGGACCCCAGTGTCTGAAAGGTTTGTAAGAGTCGACCCAACCTACCTGGTTCCCTTATAATGGGACATTTGATAGACTTCTGTATGGAAGCCCTGGGTTCCCAAATGTCCAGTCACAGGTTGATCCCAAATATGCCAAGTGTTCCCTGGATATTTGGGTATCACTTGGACTTTTGGGTATCCTTTTGGACATTTGGTGTACCCTTGGGGGTCACTGGGGACAGAAGGGACCATTACCCTCAATGTTCAGGGAGATGAACTGAACTGTCCGTGTAGGAGTCCCCCGTCCATATAGTCAATGCCACAGTGCGAACACGGGTCCGACCCCATTTTCCTTGCGCCCCATATTAGAGACTTCCTAGTGCAGGTGTCATGGTAGTGTGATACTTTAAAGCCAATTAATACAACTCAAATAAACTGATATAAGTGTACTATTACATTATCTGCTACTGTTATTACATTTTTAAACAATTATTTAGACCCAGACAATAATGAAATAAGTTCTTACACTTTGAGCAGAAAGTTATTTCGATTTTGATTGGAAATGTTATTACATTATAGACCAGACCTGGGCATTGTTTGACCCGCGGGCCACATCCGGCCCGCTGGCTGTCTCTGACTGGCCCGCGTGAGGTCAATGGAAAATTAAGAATCAAACGTAAATAAGTTTAAATCATGAATGGAATACAGCGGCATTGCTTTTATTTTGAAAGCAAGTTTATATTTTGCGCGAGCGTATGCAGCTTTCTCTTCACTGGTTGTAAATCGCAATTCAAAAAAAGGAGAAGAAGCGTGCTCTGTTTAAGTGCGCTGCCGTGCGCTGCACGCTGAAAAAAAGTGACTCAGTGCAAGCTACACGGTCAACCTCCGCACTCGGATTATAGACTACAAGACATGCAGCACACACAGGAGACAGTTGTTTACAGAGCACAAAAATCATCAGATTTAAACTTCCTCTCAAAGTTTACCAGATTGAGACATTTAGCCTTAAAATGTAAATAATAGCCCAATAATAATAATAAAAATGTAATGGGGGGGTGTGGGGCAGGATTTGCTTGGTGGATTGTTTTATCCTGTTCAGAGGACAATACAAGTAATAGATAATAATGAACAAAAATTGTGTTGCAGTGTAGGATACTTATTTTTATTTGTTGTTATTTTCATTATTTTAAAGTCACTATAATGCAGGAAACAATGGCTTTAAAGCTCACATTTTCTGGGGGTGAACCCCCAAACCCCTCACTTTGGTTTCGGAATAACAGGTCTCTTAGTTGGGAAGTATGGCCAAGGTTCCCCTGCTTCTTGTACATTTTGTTCACAATTGCTATGGTAAATGTTGATTAAGTGGTATAATGTTGGCATTTTCATGGCTTTTTCTTTGCCATAACATTTACTGCAGCTTATCAGAACCATATACTTTACTTCTTTTTATAAAAAGATACGACTAATATTGACCAGAAATGAGTTGAGCCTTTTGGTCCGGCCCGCCACAACAGTCCCTGATTCTGATGTAACCCTTTGGGGAAATTAATTGCCCACCCCTGTTATAGACCGTTATTAAATTATTTAATGGTTAGTTATCTGAATGGTTGAGTAGCTAACAAGTTAATTGTTCATAATGATTTTTTCTCACACCCCTTACACAGATTGCAAAGGAGCTAAAATTGCAGACATCGTCTTCATCATTGATGATTCTGGAAGCATTGAAACCCCTGAATTCCAGATGGTGCGCAGTTTTCTGCACTCAATTGTGAACGGCCTGGATGTCAGTCAAAGTAAAGTCAGAGTGGGCATTGTGATGTACAATGACAATGCCAAAGCACAGGTTTACCTAGATGGATTCAATGACAAGAACGAGTTGCTGAATTATATCAAAATGCTGCCTCATGTTGGAGGTGGTACAAAAACTGGAGCTGCCCTACAGTTCGCCCGGGAGAATGTTTTTGTCAAGGATCGTGGAAGCCGGAAGGACCAGGGAATACAACAGGTGGCGGTGGTGATCACAGACGGTAAATCTCAGGACAAAGTGGACAGCCCAGCAGCTAATCTTCGTCGTGCTGGTGTCACCGTTTACTCAGTTGGAGTTAAAGGTGCCAACCAGACCCAGCTGATACAAATGGCTTCTCATCCCACCAACACGCATTTGTTCAACGTGGACAGTTATTCAAAGCTACAATCAGCGCAACAAAGTCTTCAGAAAACTCTGTGCCAAAACATCATTAAGAAATCGATCGTGGACCCTAGAAAAACGAACAAAGACGGTATGAACCAGTGTTGGCTTTTGAATATCAGCCAGATGGATGGATAAAAATGTAGTGTTCGCTTAGTACCATATTGCCTTAATGTAAAGGAAATTTACAACTGATGCATTTGGGAAATAACTTGTTTTACTTTGCTTTTCTAGGCTGCTTGCAAACTGATGAAGCAGACATATTCTTCCTGATTAATCACTCGGGATTTGGAAGCATTGAGTATACGGACTTCGATGACATGCAGAAGTTCATAATTGGGTTTCTACATACCTTCCGTGTTGGGCCACAGCATGTCCGTGTGGGCGTCGCCAAATACTCGGATTCACCAAACTTAGAAATTGATGTGACAGACCATTCAGATTCCAAGACATTGGAGAAAGCCGTTAAAGGTATTGTACAAGACGGGGGCGGGACAGAGACAGGAAAAGCACTGACATTCATGCGCCCACTCTTTACAAGAGCAGAGCAAAGTCGAGGTCACAAAGTCCCACAGTTTCTGGTGGTCATCACTGATGGAGAATCCACTGATAAGGTCAAGATTCCTGCAGAAACACTCAGAGCACAGGGAATCACTGTCTACGCCATTGGAGTGAGAGCAGTTGAGGCTCAGTTGCTAGAGATTGCTGGTGATCCTGATAAAAAATACTCAATCAATCATTTTGACGCTTTGAAGCCCATCAAGGATGACATCATCAGAGACATCTGTTCTAAAGAGGGTAAGGAGTAAGTGGTTTGGACTACATCACATAACATTACATGTCATTTAGCATTTAGCTGATAGTAGAGAGCATGTGCATAATAAAATAATAATTCAGGCCGGGTATTTGACTCCATCCCAGGCCACCCAGTGAAACGGGATTTGTGGCTATAATACAGTTTTGAAGTAAAACAATTGACTTTACATTCATGATACATTCTTGATGTGATACATGTCTCTGATTTTGTGTCTACAGCTTGCAAAGATGTGCCGAGCGACCTCATTTTTTTGATTGACAGCTCTGGAAGCATTCACCCAGACGACTACATGAAAATGAAAAGCTTCATGAGATCTGTGATTAGCAAATCTGACATTGGAGAGAATAATATACATGTTGGTGTCATGCAGTTCGGCAGTAGCCAACGGTTAGAGTTCCCCCTCAACCGTCACTACAGCAAGGAGGCATTGTTAACAGCCATCAGTGATATGCAACAAGTTGCTGGGGGCACGCACACAGGTGGGGCCATCTTAAGTGTGTCGCAGTACTTTGATGCAGCCCAAGGAGGGCGTCCAGGCATCAGGCAGAGGCTGATAGTAATAACAGATGGTGAGTCCCAAGATGTGGTCAAAGGCCCCGCTGCAGCTTTGAGGGAGAAGGGAGTGTTGATCTACGCCATCGGAGTGGGTGATGCCAACAGCAACCAACTGCTTGAGATCAGCGGGTCACCAGACAGGATGTATTCTGAGAGGGACTTCAACTCTCTGAAGGGCTTGGAGAGCAAGATCACCAATGAGCTCTGTGATCCAGGCAGAGGTAAGTAAAGACTGGGCCTGTACCAATGCATCAAAACATTTGGATAATAGAGCATGACAGTTTGGAAGGCACGGATACCAGCTTATGTTGTTTTTGTCTCTTCCTTACTGACTCAAATCTTGAAGAAACTAGAACTAGTGTAAGTTGGTTATTCTCCTATGAGAGGCATATCATTGCCAATGGTAAAATAACCTTTGACCATAACATTTTTATTTGAATGTCTGAATGAGTGATGACTTTCACAATTTCATCTGTTAGTCTCTCAATGTTTCTTGCTAACCTTGCATCTGATCTCATTTACTCTTTTTCCTTTCATTCCAACCAGAATGTAAGAAGATAGAACAAGCTGACATCATTTTCCTGGTGGATTTCTCCAAGAGTATCACCGATACAGAGTTTGAAAGCATGCAGAAGTATATAAAGTCAGTGGTGGACCAATCTGCAGTTGGCAAGGACCTGACTCGCTTTGGGGTCATTCTCTACTCCACGGACATTAAGTCTATTTTTTCTCTAAAAGACTATGACAGCAAAAAAGAGGTTATTGAGGCAATGAAAGGTATGACGATCAAGCGAGGAGACACCCACACAGGCGAGGCTTTGAAATACTCTTTGGACTACTTCAACAGTCAGTGGGGCGGCCGGAAGTCTCTCAATGTGCCACAGATTCTTATGGTGATCACAGATGGAGAAGCTACAAACCCGTGGATTCTAGAAGAACAGTCCAGGGCCCTGCGGGACAATGGCATTGACGTCTTCAGTATTGGAGTTAAAGAAGCCAACCTGGAAGAGCTGAAGACCATAGCTGGTGACAAATCAAGAGTTTTTTATGTAAGCGATTTTGATGCCCTGGAAACCCTGTACAAGATGGTTGGTCCTGCCCTCTGCAAATCCACCAAGAAACGTAAGATACAAAAAGTGTCATAGCTCCATTGTACACTGTAGTTGTAATTATGGATATAGATTTATTCAATGATTTTAGGAATCATGAAGCCAGCCTTCATCTCCTAAACCCAGTTAACATTAGAAGATTCTGAGTCAGTTCTTTCAAACTAACAACAAACTGGAGGTAACCATGTAGATACAGTTTTCATCAGAATGTTCTAATGATCTGTACAGAGCATAGTAAGAGTATTCAGATGATAGGCTTGACATGTTACAATTGTAGATGGCACACTTATTCGGTCATAATATGAATGAATGTTCTCTCTTTGTATTTGCAGGTTGTCAGAAAAAGAAAGCTGATCTTGTCTTCCTACTCGATCAGTCTACCAGCATTGTTCCGGATGATTACAAACTCATGAAGGACTTCACAATAGATTTAGTGAACACCTTCAGCGTCAGTGAAGATGACACTCGTATAGGACTTGCCAGGTTTAGCACAGGCTTTAGGATGAGTTTTACCTTGACAGGTTCCACAGCAACGAAGCTGTGAACGGTTACATCTCTAGTCTGATGCAGAAAGGTGGAGACACTCATCTCGGAGACGCCCTGGAAAGAATCAAGGAATATTTCCAAGCATCCCGAGGCGCCCGTAAATCTAGCGGGGTCTCACAAAACCTGGTGATCATCACAGACGGTGAAGCACAGGACTCTTGGCTCATTGAAAAAGCAGCTAACCATCTCAGGTCTATAGGAATCCAGGTCTTTGTCATCGGCATTGGAGACATCCATGATCTGCAGCTCCTGCAGATCGCCGGTACCCCGAAGAGGTTGTTTACTGTGAATGACTTCAAAAGCTTGGAAAGTATCAAGCAACAGGTGATCGACACAATCTGTGAGCCTGATGTATATCCTCTCGAATGCCTTGGTGAGTTAAAAAGTGTGACTCTGCCTCCCTGTCTGTCTGGGCTCAACCTTATGTTCCCACAGCCCGGTGGTCCCACAGCCCCATGTTCCTCAAAATGGCGATTAGGTTCAGGCATCACATCTGGGTGGTTAGGGTAAGGGGACAGGGAGAGGTTAGAATAGGAGTGAGGCCGACGTGCGCAACACACACACACACACACACACACACACACACACACACACACACACACACACACACACACACACACACACACACACACACACACACACACACACACACACACACACACACACGCACACTTACTAGCCTATTCTCTATTATATAGTTAGATTACTTAGAAAATGTGGGACCATCCGGATGTGGGAACATAGACTTGCTCCTGTCTGTCTCATCTTCTTCCCACATTATTCCTCTGTGTGTATGATTGCTAAAGCACTGATACCCCATTTCCAGCAAAGCGAACCAGGTTCCAGTTCTGGGCCGGTGCTAGTGCGCGTTTGTAGATGGTTCTACATGGGAACCTATTAAGAACCGGTTTGCTTTTCCACGGGCCAAAGAGCCACGTCGTGACTTCACTGTATAAGTCTATGTATGTCACCCCTCTCTCGGCTAACGCTAGCACTAACTTTAAGCACAACAGCAGTTGCGGATATGTCGTATTATTACACTAGTAATAAAACACAACTTATCCAGCGTATTTGCGTGCAAGTTGTGATCGCTATGTCGTGGGATTTTGCTTTATTTACATCTTGTAGTAACAGTGTTTTAAAATATGTTAGTCACAAAGTTTTAGTTGGACAGTAATGATAATCCCGCCCCTGGCCCATCGTAAGTGGCTCCAGATCAGTATAGAGTTGCTGCTGCTCTGGCACCAGTTTTCCTGGCCGGGAACCGGTTCTCTCACGTTCGAAAAGCAAATAAGTAGTTGGGGATTGGGCACCGGCTCTGAACTGGCCCTAAAACTTAAAAATTTAAAAATCATACTAACATGTCTCTAATACTGTGTCTACAGCTTGCATGGACGTGCCGAGCGACCTCATTTTTTTGACTGACAGCTCTGGAAGCATTGAAGCAGACGACTACATGAAAATGAAAAACTTCCTGATATCTGTCATTCGCAAATCTGACATTGGAAAGAATAATATACATGTTGGTGTCATGCAGTTTGGCAGTAGCCAAAGGTTAGAGTTCCCACTCAGCCTCATCTACAGCAAGGAGGACATGTTGAAAGCCATCAGTGATATGCAACAAGTTGGTGGACTCACGCACACAGGTGGGGCCATCTCAAGTGTGTCGCAGTACTTTGATGCATTCTACGGAGGGCGTCCAGGCATCAGGCAGAGGCTGATAGTAATAACAGATGGTGAGTCCCAAGATGTGGTCAAAGGCCCCGCTGCAGCTTTGAGGGAGAAGGGAGTGTTGATCTACGCCATCGGAGTGGGTGAAGCCAACTCCAACCAACTGCTTGAGATCAGCGGGTCACCAGACAGGATATATTCTCAGACGGACTTCGACACTCTTGTGGCCTTGGATAGCAAGATCGCCAACGAGCTCTGTGAAACAGGTAAGCGACGACAGGGCCTGAATTGGTGGGCTTTGACTTTTATAGAGTATAAATGTCTGAATGGGGATTTAGTTCACTATTTCTACTAATGTTGTAATTTCCTCAACATTTCTTGCTGACCTTCCATCTGATCTCATTTGCTTGTTTTCCTTGTATGTCCAACCAGAATGTAAGAAGATAGAACAAGCTGACATCATTTTCCTGGTGGATTTCTCCACGAGTATCAGCGATACAGAGTTTAAAAGCATGCAGAAGTATATGATCTCAGTGGTGGACCAATCTGCAGTTGGCAAGGACCTGACTCGCTTTGGGGTCATTCTCTACTCCAATGACCCTACATCTGTTTTTTCTCTAAAACAGTATGACAACAAAATAGACATTTTAAAGGCAATTTCAGCTCTGCAGGGCAGACGAGGAGACACCTACACTGGCAAGGCTTTGAAATACTCTTTGGAATACTTTGAGAATCAGTGGGGTGGTCGGAACTCTCTCGAAGTGCCACAGATTCTTATGGTGATCACAGATGGAGATGCTACTGACCGTTTCAGTCTGGAAGAACCGTCCAAGGCCCTGCGGGACAATGGAATCGACATCTTCAGTGTTGGAGTTAAAGGAGCCAACCTGGCACAGCTGGAGACCATAGCTGGTCATGACAAATCCAGAGTTTTCTATGTGAGCGATTTTAATGCCCTGGAAACCCTGTACAAGATGGTTGGTCCTGCCCTCTGCAAATCCACCAAGAAACGTAAGATACAAAAACTGTCATAGCACCTTTGTACTCGGTAGTTCTAAATTTGGATATAGAAGATGCAATGATTTTTAAGCATTTGAAAGATAGCCTACATCTCCTAAACTCTGTTAATGTTAGAAGATGTTGACGGTCAATTCTGTCATGTAAAACACGCAGATATTGTTTTCAGCAGAATTGGCAATTTTAGGCTATTTTCAAATGAGTTTCTTTATACACTGAAAGATGAAAGCAAACAAATAATTTAAACGATTCCAATTTGAGGGAGCCCTTTTTTTCAGGAACAGTTTTGGATCATAACAGTAAGTGAGTGGGGTTTAAACATTTAAAATCTGTTTTTTTTCTTTGCAGGTTGTTCGTACCGTGGATATTAAGGGGACGAGGACAGTTATTGACTTTCTGGCGGACGGCGGCTCCGATTCAGTCTCATCTTTGATAACTGTTGCCAGGGATCTCGTCTAATGATTAATCAGTAAAAATGCTTTTATTAGAGGTCGATAATAAAAGTTGAAACCTAATATGAAGTGTCATTTGCTTTTTGTACGACTAGAGGGCTCCACACCCAGTTATATAGACATGAGGAAAGATGGTTGAAGGGAAAAGTGCACCTTAATTTAAATCTGGGGTATATGATTTCTGATTGGTCAAAGTTAACATGAGCTGTACACTTTGACCAATCAGAGCGGGGTTCCGATTCTCTGTTCTTATTGGCGTTAGGACTGTCCATTCACTTTGGCACGACGTAGTTGGTGTAGAGCGTGTCAGGGACAGACCATAGGCGAGGGACCAAAGAGAATAAGTGGAGCGGTTGAGGTATTTGGATTTGAATCTGTATGCCAACTGCCATTTTCTCCCCAAATCATATACCCCAGCTTTAATTCAGCAACACTTTCCTATAAAACTTTAATATATTGTAGATTCATTATACATAAAGTGAAGCTATGTGATCTTGAATAAACATACTTTGCACAAGGTTGACATTTCTGTATAATAAATACTTTTTTTGTTGGTGTACTTATAATTTTGATTATTACTGTTGATTTACTTTTTGAATGGACTTTTCCATGATATTCAATTTTTTTTAGATGCACCTGTAAATGTTATTTAGCTACAGCAAAAGTTTCTTCTCAGAATTGATTCTCTCAAAATGTCAAAACCATTTTGATCTAAGATATGATACTGTATAAAATATCTCTAAGCTGCACAAGCAAAGCAACAGAGCATCATGTTTCTTATTGAATCTATCTTGAGGCAATATGTTTACAGAATCGATTCTCCTCAATGACCCAGATTTCACCTCTGGTGTGTTGAAATCTGTTTTCAAGACAGATTATATAAACTTAGAAGTGGTGGGTGGCATTATTTCATATAACAGAATCATCATGTATAATATTTTGAGATACTGGATTGTTTATTCCATGAGTTGTAGGCAGTTATCTTAAACATTAAAACAAAAGAAAGGCCTGAAAGTTTCCAAGTGACCTCTACTTCTACTCCTGATTATTTATTAACTAGAACTGTATAAAACCTCCACTAAACATCTCACTGAGCCATCACTTCTCCTGAACTCAAATCCAGATCATAATTCAACATGTGTTCACTGAACATGCTGCTGACTCTAACTCTACTGGCTGTTGCTGTTGTGGAGTCTTCAACTGGCCGCGGTGAGTACATTAACGTTTTTTTTGTAAGAGCCAGATTGTATAAATACAGAAAAAATGCTTTATTTTTACAGTATTTGTGCAAGTTTTATTTATTTTTAAATTCATGAC
>CM047509.1:32345440-32352940 GCA_026122265.1 Ammodytes dubius
TGTGTGTGTGTGTGTGTGTGTGTGTGTGTGTGTGTGTGTGTGTGTGTGTGTGTGTGTGTGTGTGTGCTGTGTGTGTGAGTGTGTGTGGTGTGTGTGTGTGTGTGTGTGTGTGTGTGTGTGTGTGTGTGTGTGTGTGTGTGTGTGTGTGTGTGTGTGTGTGGCTGTGCATGTGTGTGTGTGTGTGTGTGTGGCTGTGCGTGTGTGGCAGTACAGTATGTGTGTGAGTATGTGTGTGTGCCAGCATGTGCGTGTGCCCATGTGAGCATGTGTGTAAGTATGTGTGTGTGTGTGTGTGTGTGTGGCTGTGTGTGTGAGTGTGTGTGGCAGTGTGTGTCTGTGTGCCAGCATGTGTCATGTGTGTGTGTGTGTGTGTGTGTGGCTGTGCATGTGTGTGTGTGTGTGTGTGTGTGTGTGTGTGTGTGTGTGTGTGGGGCTGTGCATGTGTGTGTGTGTGTGGCTGTGCGTGTGTGGCAGTACAGTATGTGTGTGAGTATGTGTGTGTGCCAGCATGTGCGTGTGCCCATGTGAGCATGTGTGTAAGTATGTGTGTGTGTGCCCATGTGAGCATGTGTGTAAGTATGTGTGTGTGTGCCCATGTGAGCATGTGTGTAAGTATGTGTGTGTGTGTGTGATAGTCTTCTTAATGCCCATCCCTAGTCAGAACTGTATAAAACTCCACCAAACGTCTCACTGATCTATCACTTCTCCTGAACTCAAATCCAGATCACAATTCAACATGTCTTCAAAGATAATGCTGTTGACTCTGGCTCTGACTGTGCTGGCCGTTACTGTGGTGCAGTCTTCATCTGGCGGTGGTGAGTAACTTTAAGTTTTTTGCATTAATGCAGAAGAAGAAGAAATTATTTATTTATACAGTTTTTGTGCAAGTTTTATGTTTTTGTAATTCATAATTATTTACAGTTTATTTATTATTATTATTTATGTAATCTATAGTTAAAAATAAAAATGTCTAAAGTTTGGAATAAAAATTCAACACAACAAAAAATGTAAAAGACAGTCAAACAAACAAGGCAAAGAAAAACAGAACAACTACCAAAACTTACTTTAATTGGGATTTCAGTGAACTCTTATTTTGTTCCAACTAACAAAACTCTACAATTCACTCTTTAGATAAATTAAATGAACTAATTTAAGATTCACATTACAGTGGACATTGTACAGAACAAGTTATTTTGACTAAATAGAAGATTGTTAAAAAAATATATATATAAAATTGAATTGTTTCGAACAAGGATTTTATTTCTTCCAAATGATTAATTGTTTTTATTCAACACATTTGAATATATATATATATATATATATATATATATATATATATATATATATATATATATATATATATATATATATATATATATATATATTATATAATATATATATATATTCAAATGAACATAGTCATAACATTTTTTGACAAGAAATGTCCATTGAAAACTTTTGTGAAATATCATTTTGAAAATCTTCCTATTATTGGTCTTATTACTGTCAGATAGCGCTGGGCTGAATAGTCAAAATCCTCTATCACAGTAAAGGTAATTTTGTGTCACATAATGGTTTATCATGGTATATATTTTTTTATAGTGTACGTGTCTTATAATAATTTACTTTAGATTTTTTTAATATATATATATATATATATATACTGGAGGACTGCTCCAACAAAAATCTGTTGTCTTGTGCATACCAAAAGTATTCTGATTTCAGTGATCTGTTATTTTGTCCCAACAGGCGGTGAAACCGAACACAGCTACGATCTGTCCGGTTCGGCTCTGACTCAACTCTACAACTCTGCGGTGTATTTGGCCGAGAGAGTGAAGAGACCGCTGGGGAGCTGGTCCTGGATGTGGGGACCGTTCAGCCACTCTGGAGTCAGGTACACTCACTCACACACACACACACACACACACACACACACACACACACACACACACACACACACACACACACACACACACACACACACACACACACACACACACACACACACACACACACACACACACACGTACACACACAAAGAGACAGGCAGGCACACACACACACACACACACACACACACACACACACACACACACACACACACACACACACACAGCCAAATGTAGAAAGTGTTGTAGGCCTATTCTATTGATCTTGTAAAAAAAAAAAATTAAAATGATTGATCAAGACAGTAAGGAACTTAAGACTAAAAGGTTCAATGTGTAGAATTCATTATGGATCACTATGTTTTAATTGGTTTGTAATCACTTTAAAAAAAAAGTCTGACCTTAGAACAAGCTTTGTGTGTGTGTGTGTGTGTGTGTGTGTGTGTGTGTGTGTGTGTGTGTGTGTGTGTGTGTGTGTGTCTGTGTGTGTGTGTGTGTGTGTGTGTGTGTGTGTGTGTGTATGTACTGTACCTTTACATGTTGGCTTTAACATTTTAAACCTGTTGTTTCTCTCAGAGTGACCCTGGCTGATGGCTCTAAGTGGCTGATCCATAAAGGAGATGGCTATGGCAGGTCTTCTCAGACAGTGGTGGTCAACGCAAAGAACATGAGCTCAAGGTGGAAGGTATAAATGTTGCTAAATGATGAAATGTCTCATAAATCAGACAATTAACAACATATGAACAAATCCTTCTGTAATAACCTTCAGAATGGTGCTGAAAATGATTATGGAAAGTTTAGTTGATGTAAGTGTTTTTAGAAGATGAGATTTCTGGTTCAGAGAAGTATTGAAAAAAACAAAATAATGTTGAGATAATGTCTGGTAAAAATGGTTGTATAGGAGAAATACACAGACGCAAACAGACAAGGTTTAGTCAAATAAACACCTGAATGTACATGTTGGACCTTTGATTTATACTAGTATGAAAGAAGACATGTTATGGAAGATAAATAGAAAAAAATCTCAAAATGAACCAGTGCTTGAAAAAGTTATTTAATTTCTTTCCAGGTCGTTAAAACTGCGGATTTCAAAGGAACAAAGAAAGTTGCTGACTTCGTGGCGGACGGAGGCTCAGACTACAGCCTCCTCATCGATAACTGTCACCATGCATCTCTTCAGATGATGAAAAAACCGTAAACATTAAAGGAATACTTCACCCATACTGAACCGGCGTTCTATCATTATAAAATAACTATTATAATATAATGAATGATGTTTTTCTTTCCTCAGTCTTCCCTTGGCCCAACCCTCCTGTTAATCCTAACCCCTACATTTTAACATGTGTGATGTCACACATGGGAAAATGTAGGGTTAGACAGTGAGACCATAAAACACTCTTTCTGCCTTTTCTCAGGCCGGATTAACCGATTTCTAAAAAAATTGCACATGTATACTACATAGGATCTCAGAGTTCAATACACCTTCATATTCCCACCAGTAAAGTAGGTCTGTAACACTTCTGTACGGCAGTGTATTGGTGCAAATAGGGATATATTAAAAGGGTATCAGATCATAATTTGACACGATATTTTAAACTGGTCTTGAACGGAGTACCAAAGACATGGCACCTAACAGATATATTTGCTCTTTTCTAAATTTCATCTTTTGACATAACTAAATTATAATGTGCAACATTTCTATCTATTTTAAACAAGAGATAAGCGTATATCATGTTAAAAACACAATACTGATTTTCTTTCTATTATTCTGTTTATCAGCCATGTAGCAGCTTTTCTGAAAGGTTCATAATAAAAGGTGAAACGTCCTAAATAGTCTCATGTGTGATTTATTCCACTAGAGGGCTCCACACTCACTGATATAGACATGAGAAAAGTCACTTGATAGTTCTGCAACTTTTTTGTTTTCTTTAACTCTTTTATCATAATTTCAAACATATTTTGGTATGTTTTTGTCACTGTTTCAAATTCCTACCCATCTAGTTTTACCATTATGATACGTTTGGTCTTGCATGATAATAATAAATAATAATAATAATAAAACATATATAGGCCTATATACAAACGGTATGTACTGTATGTTTACACAGTTTTTTACAGGACAACTAGACGACAATATTTTGAAATTGTTTGGTAACCTCAACTTTTTTTTTAACCTCTCAAAGGCAAGTTTACAATATGTTTATTAACGATAGCAGCATCAAAGACGGCACACAGTCACACACACACACACGCAAACACACACACGCGCACACACACAAACACACACACATGTTCCACTCTCATGCTGCTTCATTCATCGCGGATCAGCAAAGTTTGTGCACAAGAACAAGACGACTTGTTGAAGGTGTGTAATCGGTTGTAATGACACACTGACTGAGGTTATGTCACCACACACACACACTCACTGTAACACACACACACACACACACACACACACACACACACACACACACACACACACACACACACACACACACACATAAATATACACACACATTGACACATAGACACACAAATATACTCAAATACATTAACACGCAAATGTATACAAACACACACACACATACACACGCACACACATGAACACACATAAATATGCACACACATTGACACATAGACACACACACACACACATACTCACTGTGACACAAACACACACACACACATAGATACAAACACACACACACACACACACAGACTCTGCACAAACGGACAGAGACACACACACGCACACAGCCTAAAACATTTCACTTCCCTGATTTCAGTTGTGATGGATCTTTACAGACAGCGTTCTGCTGTGACGTTGTTTACTTCAGTTTTACAGATAAATTTGAGGTTTTAATGAAGAGGGAATCCATTGTTCTGAAGCAGATTCTGGCTAAACGCCCACAGCACACACACACACACACACACACGCACACAGACACACACACGCATGCACGCACACACACACACACACACACACATGCACACCACACACACACACACACACACACCACATCCCATAATGAGGTCGTCCCGTTCTCTGTGATGTGAAAGGGTTTCTGCACGGTTGGTCAGTAGCCACGACAACAAGGATTATTTAATGCGTCATCACTTAGTCTACATCAGTGGTTAAAGGTGCAGTCAGTGATTCTGGAGAACGCTTGTTGTCAAAATCAGTGAATATCTCCTCATGATCTGCTACCTGTCCGTACTGTGTGTGCACTGAAAAGAAATCCGGTGTTAATACACAGCGTAGGCTCTGTAATCGGGCATGTTTGTAGCTATGGTGCGCCCTCTTTGATGATATTTGTTTACCCGTTTAGACGCCATATTAGATATTTTTTAGTTCACTTTGCCAGATGATTACTGACATTAAAAAAACGTCTTAAAGTATGGCTGCTGGAATCTCAAAACTGTTCACACAATCTATCATAGATTTTTTTTAAATTTTTTTAATTTTTTAATTTTTTTAACATTATTTGAATAATTGTTTTTACTCACTTGTTCTGTCGGTTGCATGTTTTTTTTGTTTTCCTTTTAGATTGTCTGTTTTTATTTATGAGTACACGCGTATGTTTGTTTTATGTGATTGGTGTCGACCAATCAAGGGACAAAGGATGCAAATTAGCACTTGCTACAATCCTGTATATTTACATGTAAATGTCTATTAATATGCAATGTCCCTTTTAAATATATAAACTTAAACTTAAAACTATTATTTTTTTAAATCACAATTCTTTCTGAAATGTTTGAATAAATATGCAAATTTGACAATATCTAACTAATTATGTCAACATTTGCGTCTCTTTAAAAACTAGAATCTAGAAGTTTGATAAGGCCAGAGTTAAAATCTTTATTTCCTTTTTACAACATTTTGGATACAGCCTTTTCTCATAAGAAAAAAACACTATGTACAGGTCTAAAAAAAATGCATTTTGAAACATGTTTTTAAGAAGAAAATGTTTCTACAGTATAGCACAGAACAGACACTACTTAACTACCTTACATGTTTTTATATACAGTGGGTGTCCTGGGGAAATGCACCTGTTGGAAGACCAAGAAGAAGTACTATAGAATAAATAACTAAATACATCTTCACCTCATCACTTGATATTGTGGAAAGACTTGAGGCAGTGGTGGATAATGCCATCTTTAGTAACTATAGCTTCTTTTCCTTGAAGGCCACCGTAGCTCCTGTAAATTCTCCCCAAAGGTTGTGATTACCAAGGGAAACGTTGACATCTAGAATCTCACCACTAGATGATGCTTAAATGCTCCAAAATTACACACTGCACCTTTAAATAACAAACCACGGTTGCGTTCCGAATCGCATACTTTCTACTATATAGTATGTAGAAAAAAGATTTAGGATGTCCCGATTCTTGTGGCCAGATTTAGGATGGTTAGAAGTACCCGGATGTCCTACTTCATGCGGCCAAGATTGTTAGTGTTGAAAAGTGCATCCTATTTGGGCGATTCTGACCCACAATCCAGTGCGCACGTGAAGTGACGTAACATCGACGAAGCCTCCATATGAAAACAAACGGGGATGCGACGGATATAAAAGCAAGAGGCAAGATCAAGGCGCAATGTTATGATGAAATAAGAGAGTAAAAGTATGTCCCAATAGTATGCCTACTGCATCCTAACTAGATTCTTTTTATCGTCGGATGTAGTATGTAGAATAGAAAAAAGAAAGAGTATGAGATTCGGAACGCAACCCAGGTGTGAGATTTGGCCGTGTCAATTTCAAATCCTGTTTTCTGTCATAGTAAACTCCAGCGCCATATTTGTTGTTCCCTTTTCCTCGGCTCACTGCTTCAAGTCTCTGTTGTTGCCGCGGTGATTTCCCCTGGAGGTCACAGTGGCAGTTTGGGACTTTCTATTTCGAGTTGTTGCTGCAAAAATGACACACACAAAAAAAAAATCACTTTTAGTTTTCGCACACACACGCGCACACACACACACACACACACACACACACACACACACACACACACACACACACATCACACATGCACACACACACACACACACACACACACCCACACACAGTTTCAGTTTGACACTTAAAGAGAACTTGAAAACCATATTTGTCTTGAGTAAGAGTAAAGATATAATATCATTTAAGAATAATTATTCTATTACAAGTTACTAATCTCACTCATTACAAGATACAACAAAGTACAAAACAAGTGTCTGATTAGTATTTAAAGGTGGAGTCAGTGATTCTGGAGAACGCTTGTTGTCATTATCGCTTTTTGTCAAAATCAGTGAATATCTCCTCATGATCCGCTACCTGTCTGCACTGTGTGTGCACTGAAAAAAATCCAGTGTTAATGCCCAGCCTAGGCTCTGTAAACTTGTATTTAAACAAAGTCGGCCCACCGTAGCTACCAACATACCAGTTTACAGAGCCTAGAATGTATATAAACACTAGATTATTTTCCTCAGCGCACACACAGTACGGACAGGTAGCGGATCATGAGGAGATATTCACTGATTTTGACAAAAAATTATTCTGACCACAAGCGTTCTCCAGAATCACTGACTGCACCTTTAACTACAGTTCTTGTAGTACATGTCTGTAGTTCCATTTCACCTCTTC